>JAJTUV010002695.1:0-143507 GCA_021653895.1 Mastomys natalensis | reverse complement strand
GAGCGGCAGTGCAGGTTCTAGGAATGGTGCTACTTCCAAACTTGATACTTTAAAAAGAGTGCAACTTCTCTACCAAGCACTGTTCCTCTGAGGTAGATTCTGTAGAGAACATGGAGAAAACCAGGACTGGCAACACCAACCTGTAATCCCCTCACTTGGGAGGTAGATACAGGAGGAACAAGAGTTCAAGGTCATCTCCCACTACCTAGGGAGCTCTAGGACAAGCTAAGCTAGATAAAGCCCTTACATAGGAAAGATAGTGAGGGGAAAAGGAAGGGAGAAAGATAGAGAAATGGAGGGGTGGATAGATAGATAGATAGATAGATAGATAGTACTACATACATACTACATAATACATACATAGATAGGAGAGAAAGAAGAATATATAATAACTATACATGGCAAAGTCATGATGGCCTGCAATCCTAGCAAGAGACTGAGGCAGGGAAATCATGAATTTGAGGCCAGCCTAGTCTGCATATCAAAACCTTGTCTCCAAACTAACTAATTAAATACATCAATGACCTTAGTTAAAAGTATAGATGTGATTAATTAGATTAAGCAAATAAATAATTGTATAGCTAAATTGTTGAGAGAGCAAAGGTAACGGTCACTGATGCCACCTAGGGTGTCTCTGGAGGAGAACTGAGCTGGGCAGAAAAGCCCGGCAAGTTTGCCCTGCCAAGAGGGAAAGGTGTCTCCCATGAAGGGAACAGCATGTTCAAGGATACTGAGCTGTCAACAGGCAAGTGGCTGAGGAATGCTGAGAAATCTGGCTGGACCAGAGGATGAACAAGGAGACAGGAAGTGAAGCAGGAAAGGCCAGCAGGGCAAAACGGAAAAGGAGACCTTGCCGTGACCTTCAGGCAGAGACTAAACAGCTTGGGAGCTTGAGAAAGCTTTGGATTTGGGAGAGAGATCAACATTTGGGATGAGAACATTGCCTGCCGGAAACCTAGGAACACTGCTTGGTGGCACAGGACACTGCTTGGTGGCACAGGACTCTCCCAGCATTAGCAAGACCTAGGTTCCACATGCAGCACTGCAGGAAAACAAAGCTTTGCAGGTCAAGGAGATGGCTCTGTAGAGAAAGCATGTGCCCCCAAAGCACAGGACCTCAGTTGGATCCCCAGGATATACATAGAGCCAGGTGTAGCTCTGTGTGTCTACAATCCCTGGACACCTGGGTCAAGCTGGGAGGTGGAGCCAGAGGCCTGCCAGGAAGCTCGGGGTATAAAGTAAGGGCCAACATGACACGGAGGTTGCCCTTCTCTGACCTTCGAATATGTCACATGAACCCATGTGAATGCGAGTGCTCTCTCTCTCTCTCTCTCTCTCTCTCTCTCTCTCCCTCCCCTCCCTCTCTCTTGTGTCACGCACGGGCACACACACAGGCACACACACACACACACACACACACACACACACTATACACAGGGAGGCAATGGCTGGTGAGATGACTCAGCAGTTAGGACTGAGCACTATTCTTTGGAGTAGACCCAGATTCATTTCCCAGACTACACCAGGCAGTTTAAAACTACGTGTACCTCTAGTTCCATAGATCATAACCTCTGAACACATTCTGGACATACAAACATACAGTCCATACATAGGAATTATTATTCATTGTTATCATTATTTTGGAAGGGGACAAAGTGCTGTGATGAAAAAATAGCATGCATCGCCGGGCGGTGGTGGCGCACGCCTTTAATCCCAGCACTTGGGAGGCAGAGGCAGGCGGATTTCTGAGTTCGAGGCCAGCCTGGTCTACAGAGTGAGTTCCAGTGACAGCCAGGACTACACAGAGAAACCCTGTCTCGAAAAAAACAAAAAAAAAAAAAATGCATGCAACGACTTAGAGGGGCTGGAGAGAGGTAGCTCAGAGGTGAAGAGCACTGACTGCTCTTCCAGAGGTCCTGAGTTCAATTCCTAGCAACCACATGGTGGCTCACAACCATCTGCAATGGGATCCGATGCCTCTTGTGGTGTGTCTGAAGACAGGGACAGCAACAAGGGGCTCACTAAAATCAATCTTTATTCTCTCTCTCTCTTTTTTTGTTTGTTTGTTTGTTTTGTTTTCGAGACAGGGTTTCTCTGTATAGCCCGGCTGTCCTGGAACTCACTCTGTAGACCAGGCTGGCCTGGAACTCAGAAATCTGCCTGCCTCTGCCTCCCAAGTGCTGAGATTAAAGGAGTGCGTCACCACCCCCCCCGCCCGCCCCCCCCCCCCCGGCAAAAATCAATCTTTACAAAACAAAAACAAAAAGTGTGTGCCACCACTACCTGGAGATTTTGTTTTTTTAAGGCAACAAAATCCTCATCAACAACAACAAACAAAAACCCTAGTTATGCCGGGCGTGGTGGCGCATGCCTTTAATCCCAGCACTTGGGAGGCAGAGGCAGGCAGATTTCTGAGTTCGAGGCCAGCCTGGTCTACAGAGTGAGTTCCAGGACAGCCAGGGCTACACAGAGAAACCCTGTCTCGAAAAAAACAAAAAAAACAAAACAAAAAAAAAAAAAACCCTAGTTATTGACACACAGAAACAACCCCCTCCCTTTTTGTCTTGAGACACGACACGGTCTCATCATGTAGCTCAGGTTAACCTCAAATTCCGTATATAGCCAAGGCTTGCCTTGCCACTTCTGATCCTCTTGCCCCATCTCCCTAGTACTAGGATTTCAGGAATACACCACCACAGTGGGCTTCAGTAGCACCGGGGCTCAAACCCAAGGCTTCGTGAACTCTCCCAGCTAAGCTATATCCTCAGCCTTCTCTCCCCTCCTGGGAGATGAGGTCTCCCACCGTAGGCCAGGATGGCCTCGGACTTGCAATGGTCCTTTGGCTTTTGCCTCTCTGTTATGGAATTACTAGCATGCAACACCATGTCCAGCTGTGCTTTGACTTTCGCCAACATCTGCAGGAAATATCAACCCCTGTCTCTGGCTCACCAAGGTTATTTAGAAAAGAAAGTGTTCCATCCACTTCCCCGTAGGGTGAGTTCTTTAGAGCTCTTCCCAGTCAATAAGCCTCTGAGGAGAACTCCTGCTAGAATAGACATCTGGATGATCCCAGAAGGGAGTGAGGAGGGATGAAATGAGGCCATGGTCTGAGAGGAATGTCAGTCAGCTCTTGCTCTGCCTGTTACCTCCCTAGGTTTTGTTTCTTCATCTGGGAGATGTGATGGTGTGTGCTTGCAATCCCAGTACTTAGAAAACGAAGGCAGGAGGATTGCCATTGTTTCCAGGCTAGACTGGGATACATAAGCCCCTGATGCAGAAAACTAAACAAAAAACACAGGACTGGAGATTCAGGACACTTGGCAGAGTGCTGGCTTATAATACAGAAAACCCTGGGTCCCATCCCTGGAAACACACTAGTCGGGTTATGGTGGTGCACGCCTGCAATCCGGCGCTCAGGGGGAGAGACAGGACCAGAAAGCCAAGGTAAGTTGGAGGCCAAGTAGGTTCTGTGGTGATACCATCTCAAGACAAACTAAAAAGGAGGCGGCATTGTGTTACTCGGTTTATTTTAAAAATATCAAATAAAAATAGGTGGTTCCTATTCCTGTCTCAGCAGGTTTCTATGACTAGGTGGTGGGTGGCAGAGGGTGGAGGGAGGAAAGCCCAGTGGAAAATCAGTTTTGTAAACCAGAATATAGCCCAGGTTGGAGGCAGGGCGGTCACCGCATGCTTCAGTCTGGGCTGGCCAGGTATGCTGAATCACAGCCTCTCCTCAGCCTGTTTGTTCATTTGCAAATGGAAAGACTCGTGAGGACTCACTGAAATAGTTTTTTGTAGTTATCTTGATTTTTGTTTGTTGTTTTGCAGATATGGGCAAGATAAAAGTTGAATCAGACACTGATTCTACTCTGGCTGCTGGACTCAGATCAACTGAGATTTCTGAGTACTTAATGGAGCTTCACTAAGTACATCATTTAATTCTCTAGTCACCCCATTTTTTATCTGCACATTAGGGATCATAAACCTCAAGTTTCCATCCATCCATGCTCTCATCTGCTCAATTGCTCACCAAATCCTGGGGCCATGAGATATTCAGTAGCCTGTGTTTTGGGCTATCTACCACCTGTCAGCACATCTGGACCTTCTGAGCCAACCAGATGTCTAGGTTTGTCTGAGGCTCCCACGCCCGACACCACACCCTATTTCAGCCCAGCCTGACCAGCTTCCCTACCATGGTAGGTATGTGGCTAGGCAGCTGGCAAGGCTTGTCATTCTTCTTCCTGCACACCCTGTTGTCTGGCATTGACAAATGACCAGGCAGGTTGAACGTGCTTGGTTTCCACCAGCATTACCCTTTTTACCCTCTCTGGCCAGGTAGGCAGATAGGCAGGGAAAGGCAAGGTGTGTCCCAGGCACAGCAGGGCAGGCATGGACTTCAGCTGAATGACATAAACCTACCTAAACATGGGACCAGGTAACAAACATCCCAGGGGCATGAGGCCAGCTGGGTCTGGAATCAGCATGACATTCAGGGACATGAGTAGCAGAGGTAGGCTTTGCCCAGATATTTCTCTCCCATGTCAAATTGGATCGAGTGTCCATCTCTTTCTGGATTCAGAATCTCTATGATGACCCAGCAAGAAGAAAGGAAAGCAGGTCTTCCAGCCAGAAGTTAGAAAATTAAGTCTCATGGAATTCATTGCTGGAGATGCCCAGAGGCATCATTGTAAATCAAAAATATGAGACTCCAAGTGAACGTGGTGGTACACACCTTATTATCCCTGCACTCGAGTTAGATGGACTGTTGTTTTCGAGGTCAGCCTGATCTAATAGAGAATTGAGGCCAGCAAGACTACATAAAAACACCTTGTCTCAAATACACACACACCACAACACAGAGCACACATCACATCACAACACACAATAGCACACACACACATCTCTTCACACACACAGACTCTCTCTCATCTCAACACACACAACACACACACACACACACACACAACACAGACTCTCTCTCACACACACACCCCACACACACTCTCACACACTGTGGGGTAAGACGGTACCCACCCAATCCTCAGCATTACCTTTCCATCAATTTTTTGACCTGTGCCTCCAGACTGTGCTGTTCTGTTGGTGAAGGAAACTGTTCTTTGTGGAAGTATTTTAGTAGTCAAAAGAAGATTATAGAATCGGGATTATAAAAATTCCTCCATTGTATTTTGAACAGGGTCTCTCAAATTAGACCAGTGTCTGCCACAAGTTTCTCAGGTCAAGCTGAATGACTCTAACCCAGGCCTCTGTCCAGGAACTAGCTTAATGCCAGCCATCGTGGTCCCTAAAGATTCCCTCCTGTACTGTTACTATCAGGCCTAAGCAGTCAGCTAGCAAGTTCTTTGGAGGGTGACTTGAAAGCAAGAGAAAGTTGAGAAAGAATCTAGGACTTGGAACTGGAGAGCAAAGGCCTCCTCCCACTTCCACCGTTTGTTAATGAGTAACAAGAGGAACTCAAGAATTAATGGAGCATGGGTGTTCCCATTCATAAAACGTGGGCAGTCAGCATCACAGGAAACCAAACCAACAAACAGTGGCTATGCAAAAGGCCTGGGAAACAAACCAAACCCCAAGTAAGTTGTTTAATGTGGGTGTCTCCAACTTATCTGGACTAGCGATTCTCTTTTTAAGAATATATTTTATTATTATAACTACAACAAAAAAAGCTCTAAAGAAAGCAGCATCTATATATCTCACATTCTAGCCCCAAATTTCAAATTCTGTCTTAGCCTCCCAAGTTGTTTGTGGAGTTACACATCAAAAAGGCTGAAGTGAGACTAAGCTTAGTGGTTGGGAGCATGCTGGCTGCTCTTACAGAAGACCTAGAATCAATTCCCAATGCCCACATGGCAGCTCACCACTGACTCCAGCTCCAGGGAATCTGATACCTCCACACAGACACGGATGTACGCAACACACCGATGCACATACACTAAACAAGAGAAGACTGAAGTGGACCCCACCAATGTGTCATTTGAATATACAATAAGTGGTTGGGGAATAACAACCAAGTAAACTTGAGCTACAAGGAAGGCCCAGGCTTCATCCCAGCTGCCTTTCTGGGAGGAGTTGCAAGACAGCTGTGAGGGAACTAACCTGGGGACACCATCACCATCTGGTGGCCACAGTGTAGCTATGGCAGCTGACTGAAAAGTGCTGACTGAAATCTGAGAAGACAAAGGAGAGACCTGTGAGCAGAGGCTGACTGGACAGCTGGGAAAGCTTCCCAGGGTCACAGGAGGGACTTTTGTGCTGTTCTGGGAGCACTAGTTCAGCCAAGGGCTCTGAACCTCTAGGAGTCTCTGCTTGCCCAAGGTCTTAAGGTTTTCTCACAGAGCTGAGAAGGATCCCAGGTCACCCATCCTGGCCCATCTGCTGTCAAGTTTCTGCCTCAGTCATTCACCTTGTCTGGTTCTCTTGATGTTCTTTATCTGCCCAGGTTTGCTTGGGATGTTATTCTTTAGACCCTGGCTATTTCCCTACAGTAGTCCTCAAATCCATCCCAGCCATCTAGGTTACCTGGCTAGTTCACTGCTCAGACCCACTCTGGCAGATAGCCCTCACTTTCCAATATTTCCTTTGAAATATCAAAGACTGTCTTTACAGTCCTTACTGAGTTTCCCCAACACCTGCTACTGTTCAGGGACTGGCATGTGTAACTGAAGATGCCAGACAGTACTCTACCACAGTACAGTAGCACCTGAGGTACACCCCAGGCCTTTAAATCTTTTTGAGATCAAGTCTTACTAAGGTGATAAGGCTGGTCTTGAACTTGATATCCTCCTATCTTGGCCCACAAGTGCGAAAATAAAAAAACTAACTTACTTGGTGTGAACACACATGCCAGACTGGAGGACAACTCATGAGAATTGCTTCTCTATCACATGAGGCTGGCCTTCAACTCCAATCCTCCAGCCTTTACCTCCCCAAAGACTAAGCTGTAAGACTACATGGAGCACTCAAAGAAAATTATTTTGATAGGTTTCATATGTGACTGGCTGGCTTAGAGCTCAGAGACCCACTTGTTTGCCTATACAGGATGAAAGGTGTGCTCTGCTTCGCTTAAGATACGGCCATTTCATCCTGTCAATCACAGAGCACCTGCTTTGGTCGGGATTGTTTCAGCTATTCCTAAAGGCAGATTGAACCAGTTTTTTTTTTTTTTTCTTTCTTTTTTAATCCTCTTGAAGAAATATGACTAGCTTAGTTTAGTAATGTGACCCTGGGACTCTAGAGGGAAATGAAACTTCCATTTGAGTATATTAGGAACTAGGCAGAGAACATGGGTTCAAGATCACTTTTATTTGCAGAGCCTGCAACAGTTGGTTAACAATGCTAAGTTAAGCTGGTACAATCTGAAAGCCATTCTCCTTGAAGGCATTCAACTAATAGAAGCTCTACAAACCAGACCAGGGACCAACTGGGACATACTTCAACACACTGGGGAAGAGGCTGCTCATTCCCTTGCTCTCCACATATTTTCAAACAAGATTTGTTTTATAGCCAAATGCAACTCAAACCCGTAACAAAGCAACTAGCCATCTTCAATATCACTGATTCCCTCCCCACCCCAGAATAGAAAGCAGAGGTAAGAGGGGAGACTCTTCCTAAGAAAAACCTGGCTAGACCCCAATGGAGCAAAGATGGCAGGGAGGCAGGCACCAAAACAGGTTGTGCAGAATCAAAGCAGCCTAGTCTCTCAGATGGGAGACGTTCCCGAGAGCCTCCCTTCCACGGGGTTAGATTAGGGGATAACTGATGTGATTCACCACTCTCTGTCCCTCAAATTAAAACATGATAAACCCAGAACATTTGACTTCAAAATTTACTATGCCCACCTGAGAAATTCTAGTCATCAATAGGCCAGGATCCAACCCTCTCACCTAATGGCCTGGGCTTCCCACCACCTGCTCACCCTCGGGTGCCCACCCAACACTGATTGGATACTCTGACTCATGACTTTTTTTTTTTTTTTTTTTAAAAAGGACATTCAGTGAGCATGCTCCTCCCTCACTCTGTGGACTCCACTCTTCCATGCCTCCCGACTCCCACCTTGGGGTACACAACAGCATTCCAGTACTAGCCTAGAGGTAGCCTGGTGGAAGCTGCCTGAAGTGCCTTCCTGTGACTCCTACACCAGCCACTGTCATGGGGACCTGGGGTGAGGAGGAGTGCAGACAAGATGTTCCCCGAAGGACATCACAAAGTAGGTCTGGGAAGGTTAGCTTATGTCCTGTAGCCAAGCCTGGATCTGGTGCAGGCTCTTACCAGCATCTCAGTCCTTGACTTTGAGTAGCAGCAATACCAGTCTACAGCGCCTCCTGGGGTGACCGAGCTCCTTGCACTGTCCACAACTTAACAGGTTTGCCTTTTTTCTTATCCCTGCCCCATTTTTTTTTTTTTTTAAATTAAAAGTAGAGGTAGTTCCTAGGATGATAAAACTCTACCTAGAATGGCAGTATTTTGACTTAATGAAGCAGTAAAGTAAAAGTCTTGCGGAATTAAAACAATAATAAAATAATTGATGAAGCTGAATAAATTAAAGTTAAGAGTCCTCCATGAGGACCTCTCCCTTCCAGCCTATCTTTGGTATCTGGCCAGCAGCATGTCGGTGGCTTCTCTTCCTTCGGGACAGGCCAGGGTCTGCCCGATAAGGCCTGGGTACTTCTTCATGGGATGCTCAGTCAGACTGTAGACTCCAGTCTGTGCTGTGCTTGTCCAGCTTTGGCAGACAGTCCTGACAGGGAAGGACTCTTACAGAACAGAAGAGTGTAACGGCAGGACGCCCTGGGCTCCAACCTGGGACTGTAGGAGACAGGTTCAAGGAATGGAAGGCCCAGGTCTTTCTCTAGGCACCGTATGCTGGCCCCTTTGCTTACTGCTCTGCAGCAAAGGGAAAAGGGACAGGGCAGAGGGAAGCTCAGGCTGCTGCCATTTGGCTCAGAGCTTCTTCAGGCGGCTGTACATCTCTCTCTTGCTCTTCTCCCCCGCCCAGGTCCGGCTCTTGGTGCGGAACTTCTTTAGGTCTTCTTTAAAGTCTTCGTGGTGCATTGGTCGGTAGCTGGGGGGTTCACAGTGAGACTAAAGGAGTATGAGAGGACACGGTCAAGACATGCCTGCCCCACACCATCTGCCACCCTCTGCCTAGAGCTGCAAGGCTGGGAAGGCAACAAGCAAGTGCCAGAGAGTTCCACAGGAGCTTGGTGCTTAGCAGATGCATACAGTGTGTCCCCAGACCCCAGCAAGCAGCAGCCACAACCGACCTTTTGGTCCAGCATGGGGATGTGGAGATATGCCCACAGCCATCTCACCTGGCATTTCAAAAAGAACTCCTTGTATCCCCCCTTCAGAACATACAGCTCAGGGTAGTGGAGTTTGGGGTACTCATTGCCAAGCCTATCTCTTTCTCTCACATATCGGCACCTAGTGAAGAGGAACGAAGGACAGTCAGGTCACCTCCTTCAGTCTAGGGAACAGGAGACAACACAGATAGTGTCCAGGCACTCCCCCCACCTGCCTCCCGCTGACACCATCTGCAGCAATAGCTTTGAGCCAGCTTGCTCTCCATTCTGTCCTATGGTCCCCCGACTCAGCTCCTTTCACCTAAGTAGAATTCTTCCTTCTTGTGCCATTAAACAGAATAGGCCTTCTATGATCCCAGACACTACTAGAACCTTGTGCTGTTTTGTCTCTTTGCACTCTGCCCAAGCAATGTGCAAGCTGTAGTTTTCAGTGTCCTACTGTGTGCTGCCCCACATCTCATTCAGCCCACTCTAGTCTCCTTGTCCTCTGCCCGGGACCTTTGACCCCATTTTAAAGGACTTCTGAATATTTGTGTATTAATTCTAAGTTGTTTTTTTTTTTAATATGCTTGTCTGCCTATCTACTCTGCACTGTGACCTCCACAAAGGTAGAGTTTTGGTTTGCTATATTGTTATTGCTAAAATAACAATAAGAATCTGAGGGTGTTGAAAACCAAAAAAAGAATCTGAGAGTAGATGCAAGTCCCCACTATCTCTATTCATGGGTGAATATTCAGGTCCTGCTCAAATGTTACTTTCCATGTGTTAAATGTGTGGTGGTTTTGTTTTTTGGTTTTTTTTTTTTTTTTTTGTTTTTGGTGACAGGATCTCACTATTCCACTGTATAGTTCAAACTGACCATGATTCTGTCTGACTGCTGGAATTAAAGAGCATGTGCTATCATACCTGCCCTTGAACCCAGGACCTCACAAATACTAGAGAAGTGCTCTCGTCTGACCTGAGCCACAATCCTATGCTGACAGTAAGTTAGTTTGCTTTTTTGTACAGGGTCTCATGCAGCTCAGGCTGGCCTTGCACTCCTTTTTTTTTTTTTTTTTTTTGGTTTTTCGAGACAGGTTTCTCTGTGTAGTCCAGGCTGTCCTGGAACTCGCTCGGTAGACCAGGCTGGCCTCGAACTCAGAAATCCGCCTGCCTCTGCCTCCCAAGTGCTGGGATTAAAGGCGTGCGCCACCACCGCCCGGCTGGCCTTGCACTCCTAATCCTCTTGCTTCCCTAGGCTGGAATCAGCTACACGCCACCACGCCAGATGCTGTTTTAGAGTATCACCACTGTATCAACATTTGCAGAATAAGATCTTCAGACTTTTCTGTCTTTTGCTTAAGGAACAACTACTTGGTATTTAAAGGATGTTACGAAGCCGGGCAGTGGTGGCGCACGCCTTTAATCCCAGCGCTTGGGAGGCAGAGGCAGGCAGATTTCTGAGTTCGAGGCCAGCCTGGTCTACAGGGTGACTTCCAGGACAGCCAGGGCTATACAGAGAAACCCTGTCTTGAAAAACCAAAAAAAAAAAAAAAAAAAAAAAAAAAAAAAGGATGTTACTAGACTAGTAATCAATACACTAAGGGAAACTGGGAGAGCCAAAGTGAAAACCAATATAAAGGACCAACAGTGAGTCATTTGGAAAGAGTAGCACTACAAGACTGAACTGGAGAAACCTGAAAATCATTTGCAATCAAGATGTCCATAAGCAGCCGGGCGGTGGTGGCGCACGCCTTTAATCCCAGCACTTGGGAGGCAGAGGCAGGCGGATTTCTGAGTTCGAGGCCAGCCTGGTCTACAGAGTGAGTTCCAGGACAGCCTGAGCTACACAGAGAAACCCTGTCTCGAAAAACCAAAACAAAAAAAAAAAAAAAAAAAAAAAAAGATGTCCATAAGCTACATTCAAGCAATACTGGGCTGGACAGTGGTGTCACAGGCCTTTATTCCTCGCACTTCGGAGGGAAAGGAAAGTGAACCTCTGAGTTGGAAGCTAACATGGTCTACGTGTCCTGAGTTCCAGGACATCCACGGCTCAGAGAAACCCTACCTTGAACCCCTCCTCACCAAAAGGGGGGAAAATGTTTGGGATAGCCAGATGGGTGAAAGTTGATTCATAATCTGAATTTGACCTCAGAAATCCACATGGCAGAACACACTCCCCCAAGTTGTCTTCTGAACTCTACATACACACTGTGGTGTGGCATGTGCACAAAGTATAAAATAAATAGTAATGGTAAAAAAGTCTATTTGGCCAGGTGCCTGAATCCTAGCACTCAGGAGGCAGAGGCAGGTGGATCTCTGTGAGTTTGAGGCCAGCCAGCCTGTTCTACAGAGTGAGTTCCAAGATAGCCAGGGTTACACAATGAAACCTTTTTTTGAAGGGAGGAAAAAAAGGCTGTTTGAAAGACGAATCGGGGGGGCTGGAGAGATGGATCAACGGTTTAAGAGCACTGACTGCTCTTCTAGAGGTCTTGAGTTCAATTCCCAGCAACCACATGGTGGTTCATAACCATCTGTAATGGGATCTGATGCCCTCTTCTGGTGTGTCTGAAGACAGTGATATTCACTGTTGTGAAGCCTCCACCCCAAAGCCTTATTCTTTGTAGTACTCACATTCGAGGGCCTCTTTCAGAAGAAAACTCACAGTGGAACACGACAATGACACGCTTGCCATCAGTAGGCACGATAGGTTTCTTGAGTAAGAAGTCCTCAACTTCTTCTTCCATGTGCAGGTTCACAGCACCCTGTGAAGACAGCAGATACTGAGCACCTGCTAAACCACACCTGTGATTCTGTAGGTCTCACGGCACATCAGTGCAGTGGACCACTCTGCCTCTGGTATCTCAGTGAGCCTTTCTCTGTAGGTCTGTATACTCTGACCATTCAGTAACACACATGAGAACTGGAAATGGCCATTTCAAAATGCTACTGGATAAAGTCAGAAGATCACATTTAAATACTGCTTTATATGATGACACTAAAACGGTGTGACCAGCTCTTTCCTTCTAGAAACCTGTGTTCCAACATGTTCCTTCAAAAGTAGGCAGCTTGACTGAACAACAGTGCCTTGGTACAGATATCCAGCATGTTGTCAAACTGGTTTCTTTTAGTCAGGAGCTCTGGGGGGCTCAAACGTTCATATTTAAGTACTTCAAATACTGCAGAACTCCTTGTGGGTCCACTGAATAGCTTAGACATCAGAGATGCCACCTAGAAATGCCCTGAAACAGGACAGTATGAGGCAGTGACGTGGAACTGGTGGGAATGTTCATTCAGTTCATGTATATTGGCTTATTTTAAATCCTCACTGTCAGCCAAGAGTTGTCACTATCCCACCTCCTAGACTCCCAAGACAATAAGCCTCAAGAATCCAAACCTTGATGTGGCCTCCTTCATATTCATATGGGTATCGGCAGTCAATGATAACAAACTCTTTAATGAGATTGGCAAACTTGCCATTCAAAACAGATGCCATCTATGAAGAGAAAGGGAGGAGGGTGTCATTTTTGGCTGTCAGACAACAAGACTGCAACTCCCCAAGGGCAATGGGTTCCACAAGCCTGACTTACAATTTCTGGAGAAATATATTTCAAATCCTGATGCTTCCCAGAGACTGTATGAAAGAGATAACCCTTTAGAAAAGAAAAAAAGGAAACAGAAGATATTTAGGGTAATGTGAAAGCTTGCAAATATTTAAGTTTATCCTGCTGCCTGATTGGTAGTAGCAGCTCAAAAAACAAACTCAGAAACAAACATAAATGAATAGTATATGCTAATTACCTTTCTATGCACTTAACTAACATCTAGGTATTTAAATTATTAAGGAGACATGTTTTTATTATGCAGACCAGTTTAGCTCCAAACTCAGAGATGTGCCTGCTTCTGGGATTAAAGAAGTCAATCATTGTTCCAGCTGGCTTGGAATTAGTAATCTTGAATCTAGATTTGAACACAGAAATCACCTGTGTTCTTCCCCTAGCCCCCTTTTTTTTTTTTTAAAGATTTATTTTATGTACGTGAGTACACTGTCACTGTCTTCAGACACACCAGAAGAGGGCATCATACCCCATTACAGATGGTTGTGAGCCACCATGTGGTTGCTGGGAATGGAACTCAGGACCTCTGGAAGAACAGATGGTGCTCTTAACCACTGAGCCATCTCTCCAGCCCTTCCCTGGCTTTTTTGTTGCTATTGTTTTGCTTTGGTTTTTTTTCCCCCTTGCCTTCTCCCACTCGCTCGGGCCCAAAGGTTTATTTATCATATGTAAGTATACTGTAGCTGCCTTCAGACACCCCATTAAGAGGGCATCAGATCTCATTACAGATGGTTATGAGCCACCATGTGGTTGCTGGGATTTGAACTCAGGACTTCCGAAAATCAAAGTGTATAGCAGAACCATGACCACCCAGCATTCTTTGTTTTTAATCAGGAACTCTCATCTTAGTATGAGAAATCACTTAAATGCAGTAAGGAGGGCCAGGCAGCAGTGTTACACAAGTTTAGTCCCAGCACTAGGGGTTGGGAAGAGGCAGAAGAACCCTGTCTTGAACAACAAACACACATGCAGTGAGGAGAGCAGGTGTGACTCAGGTCTGTAATAACAGCCTTCGGGAGGAGGACACAAATTCAAGATCATCTCCAGCCTGAGTATGTGTTTGGGGCCAACTTAGAATATGAGGCTGGGTAACAAATAAAAACAACACAAAGAGAACGTGCATGGTACTGTGTGCTGAGGCTGAGGCTGAGGCAGGAGAACTGCGTCAGTTTGGTCACTTTGGGTAAAACAGTGAGACCACACCTTGGAAAGTAAAACAACTCGCTCATGTAACAGGTACCTGGTTGCCCAGTATGGTGTAGGTAGTGAGAATGGAAAAACCATCTTGGCCCAGGCTTAACAAAGATGAATGCCTCAGTGCTACTTAAAGAAGAACCAGATGAATTAAGAGCTAACCCGCTACTGACCACAAGACAAACCAACAGCTTTGCTTACACAATGGCTTTGCTTGTTTCTCCCTTCAAACTCCCTGTTCTTTTTCCCTTAAAAAAAAAAGACAAGGTCTCTCTATATAGCCTCACTGTCCTTGAAGTTACTATATAGACCAGGCTGGCGTTCGTCTGTCTGCCTCTGCCTTACAAGTGCTAAGATTAAAGGTGTAGGCCACCATGCCCAACTGCCTGGTTCTTTCAAAACCCTCCTGTCTGATGTACCCACAGCTCAGGTTCAGACTTTCCCAGATAAACTGGCACATGGGTCAGAGTGAAGGTGGGTAACCATACAGTAAACAACAGTCTCAAAGACCCAGATCCTACTTCTTATGGCCTGCAGTTCTCACTCCACGAAACACTGTGACTTCCTTTACAGCCTAAGCCCTCCCCGGCCATGCCTCTGAACATCTGCAACAATTTAGGGTCAAATGTGGACCTTCTAAGTCATTGTTTCATCCAAGTACTCAGAGTGCTGCATATGCATATTATATTTATAGTCAGAAGCCCAGTTCCAGAAAGCCTGCACTACGAGTCAACGTGAAGGTGGATAACCATACAGGAAACCACTGAGCCAGCAACAGTCTCATGACCAACATGTACCTCATCCTGAGAGGTTCAACTTGTTCCTTATTATCTTTTACTTTAAAAACTGTTACCTTGGAGGCACCCCAGGGGCTGCCTTGAGGAAGGAGAAAGGCTAAGTGGGGTTCTAGCACCCCTTGCCGGCACCACCCAACTAGAGTAACTCTGCTTGCAGTTACCTTGGAGAAATCCCCTATAAGGTCTCTTGGGTCACTGTCCAAAATGTTCTCAATGGTTCCTTTGAGGGAAGATGTCAGGGATAGAGACTGGTGTAGAAGCTGTAAGAAATCCAAGTAGAGAATGAGAACAAGGTTTTGACTAAAACCGTTTACCTTTACCATGCCAGGAAGAGGAAACTGAAATATGAATGCCTATAGTAAGTAAAAGATTCTGTACTGGGACTAAATCAGAGGGGAAAAACAATAGTTCTATACTATTTATTAACTAGTTAAATTTCTCTGAAAACCTCCCTTATCTGTTTCTGGAGACAGGGTTTCACCATGTATCTCTGGCTGGCCTGGAACTTGCTAATGTAGACCAGGCTTGCTTCAAACTCAGAATCCACAGGGATTACCAGCAGGCCAACACAGCAGCATCTTTCCTTTCTTATTGTTCACAATGAAAATTGTTGAGCTGATATGGAAGAGAGGCATGATGATCCCAGCAGCAGGAGGACTGTCACAATGTTGAGCCTAGCCAGGGCTACATGGCAAGAATCTGCCCTAAAAATAAAAATTAAAAAACAAAACAAACAAACAAACAACAAAAACCAAACCAGAACCTGAAGCTGTCACTATAACAAAAGACCACTGTCACATGGCTCACAAAACAACACACAATTACCTTATCTCAGTAGAGTTCCTGAACTTCTGATAAGGAAGGTTTTTGTAAGACAACAAAATTCAAGTTGTAAAGATCATTTGGATTGCTTCTAACTAAATAGCCTTCTGTGATTCTGCTCAATAGCTACACAAGGAACCACTGTGTAAGCATGCCTGAGAACTGTAATCTAGAGGCAACAGGAGTAAGGTTAGAACTTTGAACTATTTCTTTTTTTTTTTTCCAAGGACAGCAGTAAATGTTTCAAAGATACGATGAGACTGGTGAGGTGACTGAGAGGGTAAAAGTACTTGCATGTGCCTGACAGCAATCCTGGAATCCCAGTGGACAGAGAACCAAGGCTGGAATGTCATCCTCTGACCTCCACACATGCCATAGCACACATACAGGACTTACATCACAATAGTATTTAAAAGGAGGAGGATGGCCGGGCGGTGGTGGCGCACGCCTTTAATCCCAGCACTTGGGAGGCAGAGGCAGGCGGATTTCTGAGTTCGAGGCCAGCCTGGTCTACCGAGCGAGTTCCAGGACAGCCCAGACTACACAGAAAAACCCTGTCTCGAAAAAATCAAAAAAAAAAAAAAAAAAAAAAAAAAAGGAGGAGGATGGAGGTGGGTGGGCACATTAAGATTCTTTCCCAAGCCCAACCTGTTAGGTTAGAGTAGAGAGAGACCCAGATAGCACTCTTTGATGGTCACTTGCCCCTTTTTTCTTCATTAAATAGGAAATTTAAAAGAAGTGCCAGGTGGTGGTGGTGCACACCTTTAAATCCCAGCACCAGTGAGACAGAGGCAGACAGATCTGTCCTTTGTTTAGCAATACCAAGAAGCTGGAGCCATTCTATTTTATAGATGGGTTCTTGTGCACCACGCCACAGATGTGTACACACACACACACACACACACAAAACAAAATTTCAAACCAAGACGAAAACCTGGTTATGGTTTGTGATTCTAGCACAAAAAAGGCAAAGGAAAAGTTCAAGGCAAGCAAGAACATGTCAACACTCTGCAAAGAGAACTGTCTCCAAACTGTACTCTGACCTGACCGCCATGTGCACTGTGGTATTTACACCCCTACCTCTGAATAAATAAATGGCATAGGAAAGTAAGAAAGACTAGAGATGGAGCTTGGCAACCAAGCACTTGAGTAACAAGCACAATGCCCTGGGTTCAATCCTCAGCACCACACAAACTTGTCTCCCACAACACAAACCCAACACCCTAAAAAACAAATAAGACCCCGCATAATGGGGCCTGGAGAGATGGTTCAACAGCTAAGAACACTTTGTTGTTTCCAGAGCCACATGGTGGATTAGTAGTTGCAGTTCTAGGGAATCTAATACTTCTGACCTCTGTGGGCACCAGACACGCACGGTGTACACAGACATATATACAGACAAAACAATCATACTCACAGCAACAGAAGAATGAATCTTCACACCCCAATTCCAGATACCATATGATCACTAGAATACTATGGTAGTTTAAATGGACATACCCATAGCTGGAACATTAATATGTGGTCCCAATTGATGGCACTGCTTGGGGGACTTAGGAGAAGTGATGTAGCTAGAGGAAGTTGCCACTGGGTTTCTTTTCTTTCCCCCTTTTTGTGTTTTGAGACAGGGTTTCTCTATGTAGCTCTGGCTGCCCTGGAACTCTTTCTGTAGACCAGGCTGGCCTCGAACTCAGAGATCTATTTTCCTCTGCTCCACCATGTCCAGCCTTGGGGACAAAAATTAATGCCATCCCCAGTTCACTCTGTTTTTTCTGCTCCTATGCCTTGCTGCCATGCTTCCCCTCAGTGATGGTAATAATCTTAAGTCCAAACAAACCCCTTTCTGTAACTTGCATTAGTTATGGTGTTATCACAGCAATCAAAAATAAACTAATATAAACACCTAAAATGAACAGGACATTACCAAATACAGCTCAGGAACACAGAATGAATGCACCTCATATACTACTATTAAATACACCACTCTGAAAAACTATTTGGCAGTATCTGCAAGACTGAACTATACATATGGTCAATGACACAGCAATTCTACCCCTATGAAATTACCTAGGGATAAAAAAGCAGTACGGACTCTGTAGACCAGTGGAAACCTCTAGATATGACAAATGACTCAAGTTCTTTAACAAGACAGATAAAAAGATAGATACTCAAAGAATGCAGGATGATGATCCACACCTGTAATCCAAGCACCAGGGCAGAAACAGGAGGATCACAAGTTCCAGGCCAGCCTGAAACAAGACTCTGCCTCAAAAGTCAAAGCAAAATAAAACCTAGCAACAAATGACACAATCCCCTAAGCAAAAAACAAACAGAAGCAAATAAAAGTAGCAAGGCTTCCTGGGCAGTGGTGGTGCACTCCTTTAATCCCAGCGTTTGGGAGGCAGAGGCAGATGGATCTCTGAGTTCAAGGCCAGCCTGGTCTACAGAGTGAGTTCCAGGACAGCCAGAGTTTATACAGAGGAATCCTGTTCAGAAAGAACAAAATGTGAGTAAGGCTTGATAAGGACAGGACGAACACGCTGAAATATTTAGAGCCGAGACTGTTAGGACTCTAGATCAAGGGAGAACCTAACTAACCTGGGTTGGCTCCAGAACATCTGATTTCACAGGACTGGGCACACTCTTCCTCCTCTTTGTACCTCGAGGAGACTCCTCATGAGCTCGGTCTGTTCTCTTCAACACTGCCCGAGTGCTGGAGCTGCTGGTGGAGCTGCACGGGGAAGGGGAGTCAAACAGTCCGCAGCGATCAGCCTTAGGGGGAAAGAGACAGATCCAACCTTGGATTAAAGTCTAACCACCTGAATGGCAGTTAGTCTAAAACCCAGGCCCTAAGCCCTATGTTGTTTCAATCAACATAGTTAAGGACTATTGTTTAGTGGCTCGGCTCCTCAGAACTCCACATACCGAATAACTTACAAGGTTTGTAGGTCTTCTCATGACAAGAGGAGCTGTCCAGAGGCTTGCCATGCATGATGGGGTCTCCTCATCATTCTAGAAGAAGAGAAAACTGCTTTTAAATAGATCCAGCAGAGAGGCTAGGAAGAAGAAAAAGACCCAGCAACTAAATGCTTTGCAGGTAACTCCCTTAAGAAATGCCAGACAAGTCTAGATAAGAAGTTTTGTGTTTTGTTTGGGAGACAGAGTCTTATTGTGTAGCAGGGGTTGGCCCTGAACTTGTGGCTTATGGCAATCCTTCTGTTCAGCATCCTGAATGCTGAAATCCCTGGCATGTAAGACCAGGGCAGGCGAGTATCCTTTTGGTACAAGGGATTGATTAAGTCTAAGGCCTTATACCCACCCCCCTCAAGCACATACTATATCTTAGATCCAGAAGTTTCTCCCTCCCTGTTCCTAAGACTGGTTAGTGTTGTCCCTCAGGGTAAGAGGAACGATCTTACCAATGTTATCTGACCTCCCACCCTGCTGGATTTAGTCAAGCAGACAGAAGAGTTAATGAACTCTCACAAAATGAACTATCATTCAGTCAGCTGAAAACCCAAGCAACTGTTTATTTAGGAGGCTTCTGCAGGGTAGTTAGAATGAATAGGCACACCCACCCACAGAGGGTACCTTCAGATTCTCTCCATCCAGAAGGTCTATGAAGCCATCATCCTCATCAGACAAAGTGGCTTTCACAGGTGACTGGGGTGTAAAAAGAGGACTGAAATTTCCTGATTCACTAATATCACTTTCATTTGAAGATAGCTGAAAGACAAAATGAGCAAGAACTCTAGACCACTTTGCTTAGGCAGACCGCTTAAAGAAAAGAGACAGTGCGCGTGTGCACCGTGTGTGAACCTGGCACCCTCAGAGGTCAGAAGAGAGCACTGGACTCCCTGGCTCCTGAGCTCTGCTTGTAGCGAGAACTAAGGCCATGTGAAGGCTGTGATCATCTAAACCTGTTGAAAATACAAGTGTCTATGGAGATCACAAAATAGCAGACCAGAGAAAGTCCAAGAATGCCTATGTAACTCCAGACGAATGGAAACAGGGGGAACTCTACCCTACTTTATTATTTCAGGTGACGGGGCGGTCAAGGATGAGCTAAAAGTGAACCTCTTTCTTCCACTTCCCAAATGCTGAGGTCACAGGTGCACACTACCAAGCGTGGGCTCTAACCTAGCTCTTCATTAGGATTAAAATGAAAGGGGTCGGAGAGATGGCTCCGTGGGTTAAGAGCAAGAGCAAGTACTGCACTTGCAGAAGCTGTGAGTTTAATTTCCAGTATCTGCCTCAGACAGCTCACAGCTGCCTGTAGTTCCAGCTTCACATGACCCTAACACTCCAGCCTCCTCCAGCAGCTGTATGCATGTGCACACACCATCCGTTCCACAAAATTAAAAATAAAAGTGATTTAAACTAAAACGATAGCTGCCCAGTTTTAAAATAAGGGATTATGATGTCCTAGACAGCAGCAAATCTTTACAACTCTAATACCATTTAAGCCACAGCACACACTTCTGGTAGTCAATCCCTTTTCTCTTTCTTGAGACTAAGTGCTGCTAGTGCTCATCCTGTCTCAGCCCCAGGTATAGCTTGGACTACATGTGTCAACATAGCCAAATAATCCTTCGCTTTTTGTTTCCTTTCTTAAAAGGAAACTGATGCTTAAGAGGTACCAAGATCACGCACCTCATCATCCTACCTTGGAAACCAATTTGGTATGGTGGCAAACAGCTATAATCCTAGAGGCACTGGGTGTTCAAGACTAGCTCTGACTAAATAGCAATTTAAGGCTAGTCTAGGGATTTAAGAGATCCTGTCTCAAAAAAGTGAATAACAACGAAACCTCCAATCCAAACAGAAGCCAAAGTCTGTATCCGCAGCATCTATAGTTACAGGTGCTTTTAACGATCAAGCAATTACAGAAAATCTTAGCATTCTGAGTCCCAACTAACAAAAAGATTCAGTTTCCGATATATATATTTTCAAACTGTTATCATGTACTGAGGAATCTATAGTTAAATTCTTTTTGTTGTTGTTTTTCAAGACAGGGTTTCTCTGTGTAGTCCTGGCTGTCCTGGAACTCACTGTCTGTAGTTAAATTCTAGTCTGCTTTTACATGTCCTTCGACAAATATATCAACTTCTCCAATGAAACTTTCTGCCAAATGAGATAATTCTAGCTAATTCATAGGCCTCAGCCTTCTAAACACTTTACAGACATGAGCCACCAAGCAATAACAGTAAACTTGCTTTTGAAACAGTAAACTTGTTTTTAAAGCAGGATTTCCTGTAGCCCAGGCTGGCCTTAAATCATGGCAGAGCTGAGCATAACTTTGAACTCCTAGTCCTTCTCCCTCCAAAATGCTTGGGTTCTAGGCGTACACCATAGGCTTAGCATGAGTAAGTTTCACGCTGATACAACACACACACACAGGCCATGTTATAAATTTACTACCCATGCTGAACTCCCAATACTAAAGCCAAAACACGTACCATCCGAGCTGGAGCTGAATTCTGCCTGTGGGTAAAGGTAGTATCTTTACTTTCCTCATGAACATGAGCATTCAGGCAGCCACGAGATGCAGGTCTTACTGGCTTTTTAAATTCAAATGCTTCCTGCAAAATAATATATTTCAAATATTTTCTACTGTCCATAAAATGAGCTCTAGGACTGGTAGGATGGCTTGGCAGGTAAAGACACTTGCCGAGAAGCATGAGGATGGGAATTCCATCCCCAAGCCCCACATGGTGGAAGGAGAACATACTTCTGAAAGTTGACCTGTCTTCCACATGTGCACTGTGGCACACTCCCACCCGCAGGCTTTCTCTTTCAAAACTTGCTGAGGTTAGAGAGATGGCTTAGCAGTAAAAGCAGAGTTCCTTTTAATTAATTAATTAATTAATTAATTTTGTATTCTGAGACAGGGTCTCCCCATAGCCATGACTGTCCTGGACCTCAGTCTGTATACCATGCTGTCCTTGTCTACCTGACTGTCTCCCAAGTGCTGGGATTAAAGGTGTGTGCCACCACCACCTGAAAGCACATTACTTCTAAAAGACCCAGGTTTGATTCCTAGTACCCACAGGTTGGCTTACAACCATCAGTAATTTGTTTCAGGGGATCTGACACCCTCTTTAGGCCCTTGCAGGCACCAGGCACATACATGGTACACAGACGTACACCAAAGAAAAACACCCATATACAGAAAAATGCATGCCTATCTTTAAAGGTTACATAAGCATACTTGTTATTAAGTACTAAGAACAGTAACTGCTACTATCAGTTTTTATTCCTAAGTACTCTCTGAACATAGGCTTATCTAGTCATCAGATACAGCCTGGCTGTTCCTGTTGTACGAGAAAACTGTATCTATAGGTTAAATGGTGAGCCGAAGAGAGGACAACTCCACAAAGTTATTTAATCTACTCTATTATTCCTTTAGAGCACAGCTTCCAGGAAGGCAACCTTGGGAGGAATCAAGTTCGAGTCAAGAGCCACATATATACTTTTGGTCCAGTCTTACTGGAGAGGCTGACAAACTGCCCCAAGCACACAAGGAGGGAATCCATTCGCATAGAACACCCGTGACGTCTCCCAAAGTTGCCAAACAAAATCTGCTTTCATATAGGACGCAGGTTTTGTAAGGTTATCAACTGGTATTTTAGCAGGAAATGGGGAACAACAAATATATGGAAAAGAGTGAACAAGGGGTGAGCCAATCAAGACAAGACACTCTGTACGATGTAAGAGAGAAAGCCAGGCAGGCGACACATGGACTTGTGGATGAACCACAGCATCCTCCAAACAGCCACTTCAGAGATCTCCACAGAACTTGCATGGCTTTGGATTTTAGCTTATCATTCCAGGGTTTATAAATGGGGCAGATATTCATCACAGGAAATAAGGTACAAGAAAACGATGCTGCTGGCGGGGATGGCCTAATGGCACACAGCTTCCAAACACAACTAAGATTCTCATGAGCTTATAGTTACCCTAGGGTTACAGCAAGAAAGGAAAGTCTTCAATAGACCTTCTAGATAAAACAACTTGTGGATGTGATTACTCCTCAGAAAGCTACTTAGTAAAACATTTACCTGTCAGGTACTGTCCTAAATTCTCTACATATTTAATCTTACTTAATTTCTAAAACAGCCCACAAAGGAGCCTAACAAAACTCCAGTATCACAAAGCTAGGTAGAAGATTCAAATTTCTCTACTGAGGCCAGGTGTGGTCTTTCCATGACTTAGTCACCGAGATGGCAGCTCAGCCATGTCACTTGTAAGCTGCTGACACTTAGGTTTCACTTCCAGCCTGGGTTACCATGTTGACGCTATGCTTACATTTTCTTTATTTTCATCCTGGTCGATGAGCTGAAAGATGTCATGGTCTAGAGAATCAGAGTGGCTCCTCTTCAGTGCTGGGCTACATCCCAAGAGCTTCTGCTACCAAAGTAAAAAAGAGAAACTGAGTTCACAAAGGAAAGTACAATGGGAAACCCAGCTTTCCTTTTTCTTCATTTTGAAGCCCAGGCTGGCCTTGAACTTGAGAAGACCTTCCTGCCTCAGCCTCCCAATTGCTAAGATTACAGGTTTGACCTATTATACCCAGTGAAAACCTTAATTCTTAAAGAAATGAAGTGGGGTTTGGAAAAACTAGCTTATCACCACATACTGCAGCGGGTAACCAGTAAATGTGCCCAGGGCCCCAACCTGCTCTAACTCAGAATGGCCTTACACTTAACCATACAAGGCCTATAGCTCTCTTGGCAGGTATAATATAGTGCCACACCAACCCCCTAGTAACCTTTGCATAAAAAGAACATTTCCTGGTTTGATAAAACTAAGATTGAGTACAAAGTCCACAAGAGGCAGCCACTGTTGAAGTTCCTCTAGGTAATGCCTTACTGCTTGTGTATTTACAGGAATGTAGAAAAGCAATGTCCACTTCCTAAATGTAGGGAAGCTGGTGTCTGATGGAGCAATTTACAGGTATTAGCTCAAAACAACAACGGAACTTACAGGTAGAGAATTTATTCTCCTCAGGGAAATTTCAAGGCTGTAATGAGATCAAAAGGTAAACATAAGAATAAAGAGATATTTATATGAGCAGATTCGTATTGTTCAACCTATAGTAGGGGGAGGACAGGCATGTCAGGTTCTCATTGTAGGATATGCAAGAACAGTGTTCCCTGGTCTCAGGAGCACCCCAGATTGAAAACAAAACAAAAAAGCCCCAAGATGTCTTCTACAATACATAAATCTGTTCATTTAAGGCTTTAACGTCAAAAGTAGAGCAGGGGAAATTACAGCTAAACCAAAGGAGGAAACCCTGCAAACTGCTGACAGGAAGCAACATTCATTCCCAGCAGTGTTTCAAGCGTCCAAGCAATTCACTAGGAACAGCTAACTGCAGAGCTCTAGTCCACTGTATGAAGAACTTTATTAAAAAATTAAGTTTTGCCCAGGACTGATAGTGCATACCTTTAACCCAGCACCCAGCAGGCAGGCAGGCAGATCTCTAGTTCCAGGCAAGCCAGGGCTTCCTAATGAGATTCCATATCAAAAACTATCCAGTAAGTTTCTTCTTTTAGGGGGTTTCTAGGGATTCACCCTGTCTAGGGCCTCACACATCACACAAGCACTCTATCACCGAGTTTACACTTTTTATTTTGAGACAGGGTTTTACTAAATTGCCTAGACAGGCCTTGAGTTTTTGATTCTTTTGCCTTAACTTTCTGAGTAGCTGAGACTGCAGGCCTGCGCCACTAGGCTTACTTAAGGAAAACTTTCCTCTAAGTAGAAAATTTTAAAGTAATGAATACATACTTTTCTTTACTGTCCAAGGGCCCAGGAGAATCTAGACAGAAACCTTTGAGAAATAGAAACAAAATTCTTAGGAAATAATACAGATTCTGGTTTAAACAACATTTTCTAAGTACACCCATGAATCCTCTTCTACTTGAAAACACCATCAAGAGAAACAAGATTGAAGAGGCCGACGAATATCAAGATTGATTGATTTTTCAGAAAGTACTGACCCCTATAACTTTTTGTGGTGTTATTTTATGTTTTAAAATATACTTCATTTAGGGATATGAAAAAACAACCAACTAAGTTCAGTTCTAAGAGGCCAATCTAATGTATATAGTGAAATTGTGTCTTTAAAAATAGTGTTGGAGAGATGGTTCAAAAGAACACAACCTGAGTTCAGTTCCCAGCAACCACATGGTACCGCCTGTAACTCAGCTCCAGAGGATCTGACACCCTCTCCTGGCCTTCAAGGAAAGTACGCACCATGTGCACACACGAGAGGCATGCGAGCCAACATCCACACATATAAAAGCACACATTTAAAAAAAGAAATGGAATAAAGACTTGGCACTTTTTCTCTTCATAAACTGTCTCAGGAGCTCCCTCTGTACTGTACTGAAGGGTGTTTGTCACTCCACACCACAGCTTCTATGTGTACTGTTACCAATTAAATTCCTAGGCAAGACGCTTCCCGAAGACTCCAGATGCATGGTGAATTGGTCAGGGGAATGGTGGCCCATGCCTTTAACCACAGCACTCAAGAGGCAAGAGGCCAATGTGATCTACATGGTGAGACCCTGTCTCAAAATAAATAGATTTAATTAAAAGTTTAAAAATATGGGGCTCAGTGGTTAATAGTACTTGGTGCTCCTGTAGAGGGGACAAATTCAGTTCCCAGCACCCTATCAGGTAGCTCACAATGGCCTGTAACAGGGGCTCTGATGCCTTCTTATCTAAACACACACCTAACACACATGAGCACATATATACCCATAAAGAGTAATGACAATACCTGAATCAGTCGATTCCGAGGAGCCCATTCTCTGTAGACTGCTGTTATTTCTCACCTCCATTGATTTCTCATAGTCACTGAAACAAAGAGAAAGACCTTCACATGAGCAATTTCTAGCATATGATTAAAAGGTCACATACAGGAGATGGGCCAAAAACTAGCCAGGCTGCCACAAACCATCTTTGAGAGACCAAGCCAAGGACACCCCACACTCACACTTGGCCACCCTAGTTGGCATTTAAACAAAGAAAGGAGTGAGTGCCTCTGGCCTTGGGCCACATTGTAAGACATGCCTGTGGCAAAGGCTGGGTTGTTTCCTTAAATGAAAGCTTCAGTCTGAGATACTGTGCTAGGAGTAAGGGCAAAGGTGACTAGGCCAGGAATCCCAACTTTTCAGGATTTGGAAAAGTCGCAAGACAAGTTTAGGAGATGAGATGCCCAACACCAAAGGAAAAGCTACTTCACTAAAAAAAGTGGAAAGCGATTTTGTTGTTGGTGGTGTAGGGCTACTAAGTCCACGAAGATTTCCAATACCAAAAAGTTAGGTAAAAAGTGATAGCTGTAAAAAGGTAGATGAGTAGATAAAAGAAACGTGCTGACCAAATGGCTGCATAGATTTTGCACAAATGCAAGAAAAGAAAATGCCATGTCCCTTTGTTGAGAAGGAACAAAGCTTACAGGAAACCAAGATCCGGGGCGGGTGGTTCAGCAAAGAGTGGTAGGCCTAGGAGGACCCATTTTGCCCCCGTAGGGGTTGATTCCATAGACTTTTCTGGAATAGACAGAGTAGAGAGAAATCTGAAAGGGGTGAACAAGATGCCCAGCAGGCTTGTCTGATCTCCGGTCTGGCTCGGGCTGAGGATAGCCCTGGACTATCCGAACGGCCTCTCCCGCCCAACATTCCGCCCGGGGGGAGGGTGCACATGGCGGGCCCTGGCCAGGCCATCCCGGATCGGAGCATCAGAACCAGGTGGACAGACTCTGCTTCCTGCTAGATCATCCCGAGGGCCGACCAGAGGCCAGCGGCCTGGGGCATCACTCGCTGGTCTCTCACCTGCCTAGCCCTTCCAGCTGGTCCATGGTGACCGTCAGGTTGGTGACAGGGGACAGTCCGCCAGCAGCTGACGCGCCAAACAGCGCCTTCCCCGTGGGCTGCGGCGCAGGAGTGGGGCTGCAAGCGAAGAGCAGGCGGCGGCGGTGGGGGGGCTCCGGGCCCAGTTCCATGGCGCCGCCGGGCCTGCCCGGACTCCCGCTCCGTCTTCCTCCGCCTCCGCTGCGCCGGGCCCCGCCCCGCTGGCACCGGCTTCAGCCGCGTGCCACGCCGCTAGCGCCCGCGGGTCAAACACAAACACGACCCCGCGGTTCAGAGACGCGGCCGCCACGGGCAGCGGCGCGGACGGGCGAGCGTAGGGGACTCGGCAGGCGCCAGGTACAAGCACCGGTGCTTCCCTCTCCGTCCCGCGAGGCCCACAGGCGGGCGGGCGCCTGCAACCTCAAGATTAAATCCAAACAAACTCCGCGGAGCGAGTCTTGAGGCCACCGACTCGATTAACTCTCCTCACTTTTTTCTGCTCCTTGCTCGGTACCCGGCTCGCAAAGAAGGAACCTTCACTTCCCTCACCACCAAAGTGGCCTTAGCGTTAATTGCTGCACACTCAGGATAGCTGCCACCCCGCCCCTTTCCTAGTTGGCGCCAAACGGAATTCACCAATCAGGAAGCAAACTTCTCCTCGCTCCCGAATGACAGCTGAGCTGGACCAATGAGAAGAAAAGGAGGAAGCAGGTCGCGGGCCTCCTCGAGGTCACTCCCTCTCCCGATGGGGGCGAGGCCTGAAGAGTTGGGAGGTGGCAGAAATGAGAAAGGAGCAGAAAAGTCAATGAAACGCTCTGTGGGGGCGCTAGTCCAGACCGAAAGGCCCTGTTCTTTTTCAGTTGCATGCTGGGTAGTGTAGTTCCCACAGCGCGTGCTAGACCGGTCACACCACCCAGTCTGAACTACTGACCCTAGTGCTGTGCAGTTTTAGGAGACATAGAGACTAGAGAAGACCATCTGGACTTGGCTTTGGTTCTTCCTCTGTGTAGTAACAGTACCATGGATCCCCTTTTTTTTCACAGGCCTTCAGATTTTTTTTCTTTCTTTCTTTCTTTCTTTTCCTTCCTTCCTTCCTTCCTTCCTTCCTTCCTTCCTTCCTTCCTTCCTTCCTTCCTTCCTTTCTTCTTTTCTTTTCCAAGACAGGGTTTCTCTTGGGAGGCAGAGGCAGGTGGATTTCTGAGTTCGAGGCCAGCCTGGTCTACAGAGTGAGTTCCAGGACAGCCAGGGCTATACAGAGAAACCCTGTCTCAAAAAAAAAAAAAACCAAAAAAACAAAAACAAACAAACAAAAAGACAGGGTTTTTCTGTGTAGTCCTGGCTATCCTGAAACTCACTCTGTAGACCAGTCTGGCCTCAAACTCAGATCCATCTGCCTCTGTCTCGCGAGTGCTAAAATTAAAGAATTAAAGGCATATGCCACCATTCCTGCTCCAGGCTTTGATTAAATTAAATTAATTTTTGAAATAGGGATTTCTTCTATAGCCCAGGCTGAAACAGGAGTAGTAGTCCTGAGCTTTATATCATGATCCACAGATAGCAAACAGAGAGGAGAGAAAGAGGTGGGTGGGGGGACTGGGCCTGGTGTGGGTTTTTAAGAACTCAAAATCCACTCCCATCGACACACCTGTTCCAACAAGGCCACACCTACTCTAAAATCCCTCCCAAACAGTTCTATCATCAATTGGGGATCGAGCATTCAATCATATGAACCTATGGGAGCCATTCTCACTCAAATCACCATAAAAGTACTCGGTAACATGTAGTGTTTATGTACACGACAGTGTTTCAAGTATAATTGTGTTAGTTTACTTAATCTGTACAAGTCTTACATCACAAAAATAATTCCAGGACGCTCCAGAGCGAAGGAAAGGTAGTTAATTTATTAATTATTTATTAACTATTAATGAATAACCATTATACACTCACAAGACATGGTTATGGGTTTCTTAGGTATCTCTACTATGACCATATTTGTGACTCTATATTTTTCTTTTGAGACGGGGTCTCATGCAGCCAGGCTGGCTGGCCTTGAGTGTGATCGTCCAGTTCATCACTGAACTCAGTTTTGTGCTCATTAGGTAAACACTTCCAAGTAAGCCACATCCCACCCCCACCCCAGTGAGCTTCCTCAGTTACAAAGCTCAAAGGATGTAATTTGAGCTGGGGGAGATGAGCCGTGCCTGCAACCACAGAATTTGGGAGGTGAAGGAGAAATTTAAGGTCATCCTCAGCTACACAGGGAGTGCTAGGCCAGGTGGGGCTACTCTAAAGAACCAGCAACAGCAATTCAAAGTCTTGGGGCTGATAAAATGTCTTAACAGGTGAAGACGCCTGCAAGCCAGGTCCAATGGCCTGAGTTTACTCTCTGGTCCCACGTGGTGGAAGAAGAAAAACCACTCCTTCAGAGTTGTTCCATGACCTCCACATATGAGTACAGGTAAGTCAATGTAGTAAGTGAAAAATGATGCAATTTGCATCAGTGTTTACATTTTTATTTTTTGAGGCAGGGTTTCTCTGTGTAGCCCTGGCTGTCCTGGAACTCACTCTGTAGACCAGGTTGGCCTTGAACTCAGAAATCAGCCTGCCTCTGCCTCCTAAGTGCTGGGATTAAAAGTGTGTGCCATCCCTGCCCCATCAATGTGTAAAGATCAAACAAAATTTAAGTAACATTATGTGAGTTGAGTAGCTTATTTCTCTTAAAGAATTTTCTCTTTTAAATGAAGTTGCAAGAGATCTTGTACGATAGATTGTCTTGATATAGGGATGAGAGGCATGCTAACTCAAGGCCACAGAGGTTCTGGTCCTAAGTAATAGCTGCTATTTTAATAGTCTTCATATTTGTTGTCTGTTGGTGATAAGGAGGGTGAATTTATTTAAGGTTTTTTTTTTTTTTTTCGATTTTTCGAGTCAGGGTTTCTCTGTGTAGCCTTGGCTGTCCTGGAATTCACTCTGTAGACCAGGCTGGCCTCGAACTCATAAATCTGCCTGCCTCTGCCTCCCAAGTGCTGGGATTAAAGGCGTGTGCCACCACGCCCGGCAAGTATTTTTATTATTTATTTATGTATGTACATGTGAGTCTGTGTATGTGCAAGTGCATGAGTGCCTGATAAAGCCAAGATGCATGTCACATCCCTCAGAGATCCAGTTACAGGTAGTTCACAGCTGCCTGATATTGGTGCTAGTGACTGAACTTGGGTCCTCTGTAGAAACAGTACATGCCCTTCATCCCTCAGGCCAGAAGGAAAGAAAAAAGGCCTCTGTTCTCTCCTTAGACATTCTGATCCCCTGTGCTGGTACGGGGTCCTGGCAGGAATTTACATAATTAGAAAAATTCTCTAGATCATTTGAAACAGCAGGTTTGAGGACTACTGATGTGACTTTTTATTTTGCACTAACCTACTCTGGAACTTGCTACATAACCAGGGCTGGCCTCAAATTTGCAACAATTCTCTTGCCTCTAACTTCCAAATTCTGGGGTTACAAACATGAATCACCATGCCCAGTGAGGCCCCAGCATTTAATTATATTAATTAAACTGTAGCTGTATTGGTTGTTATGAGTAATAGGTTTTATAGACAGTATTAGGAGAACAGGCTATCAATGCTGTACATACAAAAATATGGCTCCTACTTCAAAGGGAATAGGAGTTCATTCTGGAGCCAGAGATGAGTGACCATGGCCCAGGAACACAGATTCTGGCTACCCCAAATACCCAATACTTTCATTAATAACACAAGGAAAATTATAATCAAGGTACTTTAAAAATACATCAGTGATTGGGCCTAGTGGTGGTACAATCCTCTAAAATCAGAACTCAGAAGACAGGAGGAGGCCAGTCTGGTCTACACAGTGAGTTGCAGGACACTCAGGGCTATAGACATAGACTTTGTCTTTTAAAATTTTCTTTTTTCTTTTCTTTTTTGGTTTTTCGAGACAGGGTTTCTCTGTGTAGCCCTGGCTGTCCTGGAACTCACTCTGTAGACCAAGCTGGCCTCGAACTCAGAAATCCACCTGTCTCTGCCTCCCAAGTGCTGGGACTAAAGGCGTGCGCCACCACCGCCCGGCGGACTTTGTCTTAAAAACAAACAACCGAAATAAATAGAAATTAAAATACATTGGTGGGTTCAGTTTGGTGGTACACACCTTAGTCCCAACAAGGGGAGGCAGACCTCTGTGGGTTCTAGACCAGCCTGGTCTACATAGTGAATCTTCAGACTAACCAAGGCTTCACAGTGAGATCTCTGTCTTAAAACAAAATAAAACATTATTGGAAATAGCAAAGCAGATGGTCTCTGTATAGGATCCCAGTGCCCCCTTAACCACTGAGCCATAACTCCAGCCTAGCTCCGGCCTCTTATCTAATAACAGTCTGTGCCTTTGGGCTGATGGAAGCAAGGAGTCTGTGGGCACATTCCAAAATGAATTTTACCTGCAAGTCATACTGATGTTAGGTAAAATACAGAGATAGGCAATAAATAGTTATTTAGAGGGTTAAAGATAGCCCAAGATAACGTGGCTCCGGACTTGCCACATTCTGAGTCTGAAGTTTTAATCAGTCATCAGCCTTCTAGACTGTTTTACGAGGGTGTGGCCTTCTCTTGGAAACTAATTCACACTCTCATTGTTCAGTGCCTGCTCTGGAATGCCAGCATTTTCCAGCACAGGCTCCACGTTCTTTCATAGGTTTCCCCGTACTGTTCCCGATACTTCTCAGAGAACTCTGACATTCTCCTTTCCAACAGGACTCTTGCTCTGGAAGAATGCACTGGCACCTACAACTCATCTTTCCTTAAATGGAAATACTCTTTCTAAACTTCCTGCCCCTCCTGGTGCACAAGGCAAGAAGCAGCACTTCCTTCTGCTCCTCTTCAGGGCTGGCTTCAGGTGAACCCCCAGCACTGACTCCTCCCAGACTGGTCTTTCTAACTGTAAATCTAATGATCATCTCTTGCTAAAGCTTGTAAAGCATCTCTAGTCATTACAAGCAGGAGCTTGTCTGGCCTTGGTAAGCTACACTTTGAATTCTAAGCCGGACTGAGCTACCTGAGACCGTGTCTCAGAAAACAAATGAGCATGGTAGCTCACATCTTTAATGCCAGCACTTGGGAAGCACAGGCAGGTGGATCTCTGTGAGTTCAAGGTCTACATAGTGAGTTCCAGGGCAGTCAGGGCTACACAGTGAGACCTGACTTTAAAAAAATAATAATAAATAAAAGAAAAGAAAGAAAGATAGAGAAAAGAAGGGAAGGAGGGGGGAAAAGGAGAGGTGAAAATTACAAGCCCCTGTGTGATTTGAAATGACTGAAGATATAGAAAATAATAGCTATCAAAAAAAATTTTTTTTTCCAGGAGTGGTAGCACAGGCCTTTAATTTAATCCCAGCACTCTAGAAGCAGAGGCAGGCAAATTTCTGAGTTTGAGGCCAGTTTGATCTACATAGTAAATTCCAGATCAGCCAAGATTACAGAGTGAGACCCTGTCTCAAAACAAACAAAACATTTTATCAATAAGCTTAAGAGAAGCTCAGCTGGCAGAGAGGTGCCATGTTTCAGTTCTCAGGACACCAGCCCTGGTCCTAAGTAATCCCAGGATTTGTGAGGTCTAGGCAGAAGGATCAGAAGTTCAAGGTCATCCATAGATACATAGTAAATTCAAAACTAGCCACGGGTACAAGGAGGCTTGTTTCAAACAATAGAATAGGAGTCTAAAGAGATGATTCAGTGATTAAACACTTGGTGCTCTTATAGACAATACTGTCCAGTTCCTAGCACCCACACCGTCTCTGTGTCTCCAGTTCCTGGAGATCAGACCCTATTCTGACTTCTGTGGGCAACAGGCATGCCCACATATATACACGTAAGCAAAACCTTCATACACATAAATAAATCTAAAATAAAATAAATTTTACCAGATGCATGCCTATAATTCCAGCCTTTGGGAAATTCAGGCAAGGAAATCTCAAATCTAAGATCAACTTGAGTAACTTTGACACCTCGTGTCCATAAAAAAAATGCAAATGGAGTTTTTAGGGCAGAGCCATTAGCCACTCTTTGCCTCCAGTGTCTCAATGAGCCAATTAAAGAGACACGTAAAATGCAGAGATTTAGTCAAGATGGCCAAGTTGGGAAGAAGAAATAGAAAGGAGTCCACTGACCTCGAGTCTGTCTTAGGGTGCTGACATGGGAATTAGGTTTAAATAGAGGGCAAGAATGCCTGATTAAGCAGTTTTGACCAAGATCCAGTCTTACCCATCACTGTCAGGCATCTCAGTCGCTCATCTGCCATCACCGGCATCTCTCAGGGTCCAACCTGGAGGAAGATGACTTCTGCTTCAGGGCAGTCCCACCCTCATGGATAACTGCCTTCTTCTTGGTATTTGTGTGTGGCGGTCTGTGCTGTGACATTCTGCTGTTCCAGGAATCCAGGGTGTCTCAAGAGAAGGGTGACTTGCTGTATAGGTGTAGCCTGAAGTTACAAGCGACAGGTTCTCATTACCTTGTATACTCAGGAGAAGACTCAATGTTTTTTAGTAAAATGCTTTTTTTTAAAATTTCAATAAATTGTCTATTCATATAACATGTAATACACTGTTATACACAGTTGAGAGGCGGGGGTGGGGGGTGGGGGGGAGGCCTGAGGAAAGCTGCTGAGGCTAGAAGGTGTGGATGCCTGAAAAATCGAGAGAAAACAATTGGGGACGGACAGCCACAGAGTGCTTTCTGATGAACCCTCAGCTGCCTGCAGATAAGAAGAAATGAGGGTCTGGGAACTCTGTAGCTGATTCCAAACAGTCTCCTAGAGGTTGCTGTGAGGTGGGAGATGACAGGAAGATAAACTACATGGAACTTTTTTGTTGTTGTTTTTTTTTGTCTTTGCTGAGAGAAAATCTTTTTTATTTTATTTTGTTGTTATTTTATTTGTTAGTTCATTTGTTAGTTTATATTTTGAGGCAAGGTCTCACTTTGTAGCCAAGCTGACCTGGAACTCAGAAAAAGCAGGCTACTTCTGCTTTCCAAATGCTGGGATTAAAGGTGTGTGCCACCACTGACCAGATTTATTTTTGTTTAATTGTGTGTGAGTGCGCTTGTGCAGGGGTGTGTGTGTGTGTCTGTGTGTGTGTGTGTGTGTGTGTGTGTGTGTGTGCTTAAGTGCCTATTCAGGCCAGAAGAGTTGAGTCCTTCTGGTGCTGGACTTATAGGCCAAGGTGAGCCTCCTGACAGGAATGCTGGAAATCAGACTTGGGTCCTTTGGAAGAGCCTATGAACCATCTATTTCTTCAGCTTCCTGACCTTGAACTTCTGATCTTGTTTACACTTCTTAAGTGTATACACATATATGTTTACTTTGTTTTGAGAAACTAACCTCAAACTCATGGTCCTCCTCCCACAGTGCTGGAGATTTTAAGGATCTATTACTATGCCCAGTACATGCCAGAAGAGGGCACTGTGTGGTTGCTGGGAATTGAACGTAGAACCTCTGGAAGAACGGCCAGGGTTCTTAACCCCTGAGCATCTGTCCAGCCCCTCCACTCCCTGTTGAAAAGATTTCCTCCATTACATTCGTTTCAACAGCAGCCCCCCAGCCCCGCTGTTTCATTCGTTCACTCTCTTATTCAACAAATATTTAGAGCGTGTTTTTCTCTTGGTGGTTCTGGAGATCGAACCCAGAGCTTAGTAAAGTTGTGCAGATGTTGTGGCACCGAGTTACATCACAGCTCTGTCCAATGCTTAACGGAACAAACTCTGCTTGACACTAAGAAGCCTTGATTCTTGTCCTTCGTAGCCCAGGCCTCAGCTTCTAGGAAGCCTGTGCCTCATTTGCCTGAGTACTGGGATTATAGGTATGAATCACCATGTCCTACTGAGCCTTAGGCCTAAATAAAGGACAAAAGGGTAGAGAGATCAGGGCTCAGTGATTGAGAACATTGGCTACTCTTCCAAATGATCTGGGTTCATTTTCTAACACCCACATGGCAGCTCACAACCATAACTTCAGACCCAGGAGTTGAATAATATACATTAGACAAACACTCAGACACATAAAATAAAAACAGTCTCAAAAAAATTAAATGGGAGACAAGATATATATATATATAACACACATACAAAATTAAATGTATCTGAGTCAAGGAAGGTCACTGCAGCTAAGCATCAGGATCCTCTGTATCTATCTATCTATCTATCTATCTATCTATCTATCTATCTATCTATCTTCTATCTATCTATCTATTTATCTAAAATTGAAGACAGAATCTCACTATGTACTTCTGGCTAGGCTGGAACTTGCCATGTAGATCAGACTGGTCTCAAACATGCAGAGATCTGCCTGCCTCTGCCTCAGCCTCCTGAGTGCTGGCCTTGAAGGCTTCCTCCACCTTGCCCTGAAGGATCCTTAGAGTAATTGAATCTTCCCCATAAGGGTTGCCTCTTGTGGAGGAATTATAGAGATGGGGAGGAAGGGCAGAAGGAGAGTCCTGTGGGGAGGGAAGGATGACTTCCTAGAGGGGAAGTGAGTGAAATTGCAGAGCTAGAAGGTGTGAGTTCCTAGAAAATGGTCGAGTGAGGGTGAGGAGAACTCTCTAAGGAGCATAGAGAACTCTCAGCTGCCTGCAGATGGAGACCGAATGTGGCTCTGGCTGGGAACTACAGAGCTGCAGCAGGGAGTGGTTGTGATGGATTTAGGTTGAAGGAAGAGATGTTCTTGAAGGAGTTGGGCCTTGCTAGGGGATTAGGCCAGGATTTGTCAGCAAAGGGTGTAGAGATCGGGTGTGCGTGGTTGGGGAAGGGGAAAGGCTGAGGAACCATTTGAGGACTGTCCTGGCTGTTTGGGAGAGCCTAAGCCTGAGGCCTCAGGAAAAAAGGAAGAGACTAACCTTGGGAGCCTTTGGAGGTAGATTTCCTTGCCTTCTTTGTTTTGTTTTTCCTTGGCTCTTGATAACTGAGAGGTAAGGTAGGAGAGGGAGTCTTTTCTGTTTTAAGCATGATTTCCAGAATGTGACTCAAGCACATGGTACCACTTCACCAAAGTTCACCTGATTCCTGCAGGATTGTGCAATTTTAACGAGGGTCATATATGTACCACAGGCTGGTCTTGAACTCCCAACTGAGGATACCCTGACTGAACTCCTGATTTTCCTCATCTCCACACTTCCTATCTGATGGGATGTCAGCTATTGCCTGGCTTCCGGGAGGGAGCTGAAAAGTTCAGGATTTGGCACAGAGGGTGGAGATTTAGGATAGGTTTGCATGAGAAAAGAGGAAATATAAATGAAGTTTTGGGAAACTGGGTCTGGGGAGCACCAGCACTAAGAATTAGAAGTTTCAGGCTCAGTCCAGGACACAAAACCTGAGAAAGAAACTACTTGGATGGGGATGGTCCAGCTTGTAAATCAGAGTTCAAAACCAACCTGGGCTATAAAGTGAGTGCCATTCTAACCTTGGCTGCTGTGCCTGTTGACTAAAACCAAAAGCAGAGCAGCAGCAGCAGCAGCAGCAGCAGCAGCAGGAGCATCAGGAGCAGCAGCAGCAGCAACAGCCCAAACATAGAGATCCACCTGCCTCAGCTTTCCAAGTGCTGGGATTAAAGGTGTACCTGGCTCCTCCTTTTTTTTTTTTTTTTTTTTGAGACAGTATCTCTTCTAGGTATGTAGCCTTGGCTGTTCTGGAACTTGCTATGTAGACCAGGCTAACCTTGAACTCACAGAGATTCTGTCTCCATCTCTCAAGTGTAGTTATTTAAGGTATGTACCACTGTGCCCAGTCCTGGCCACACTTTTTAATTTTGCATGTGTGTATGTATGTATGGAGATGCACATGTGGAGGTCAGAAGGCAACTTGGGAAAGTCAATTCTGTCCTTCCATTGCTTTGGTCCTGGGAATTAGACTTGGGCTGGCAGACTCTACAGCAGGAAGCTTTACACTCTCAGCTGTCTCACCCGCTCGGGATCCTGCTTTTTTTTGTTTTTGTTTTTTTCTTTTACATTCATTTAGTCATTCATTTTGTACGTGTACATGTCTGTCACGGTGTGCATATTGAAAAAGAGGATTACTCTGGGAGTAAATTATCTCCTTCCATCCTGTGTGTCCTGAAGATCGGACTCAAGTTGTCCCGCTTGGGAGCAAGAACCATCTTTTTTTTTTCCTTTCTTTTTTTTGAGACAGAGTATCTACTAGCTCAGGCTTACCTTGAATTCCCATCCTATTGGAGGGTGACACTAAACTTCTGATCCTCCTGTCTGTACCTCCTGAGTATAGCACATGATGTGCTAGAGATTGGCCCCGGGCATGCTAGGCCGGTACTACCATTTGAGCTCTATCTCCAGCCCAGCCTTTATTTATTTCATTTTATTATTTTTTTCTGAGACAGAGTCTCACTATGTAAGTCTGACTGGCCTAGGACTTGCTGCTTGCTATGTAGACTATGCTGATCTGGAGCTCCAGATTATCTAACTGGAGCCTTTCTTCCCAAGCATATTCTGTTTCTTTTTCTGGTTTTTAAAGAAGTTTCTGTGTCTGAGTATCTTTCCTGGATGTGTGTCTGTGCACCACAGCATGCCTGGTGTCTGCTGAGGTCAGAAGAGAGTGTCAAGTCTCCTGGAACTGGACTTACAGATGATTGTGTGCAGCCCTGTGGGTGCTGGAAATTGAACCTTGGTCCTCTGGAAAATCACCCAGTGCTCTTAATTTCTTTGCCATCTCTACAGCCTCACATTTTGTTGATGTGGGTACTGGCTATTTGAATTTCTTCAAATTGTGGGAATTCACTGAGCTCTTTACATATATATGTGTTCTCTATCTTGTCCTAGTGGCTTTAAACAAAAACAAATGGTGTTGAATTTAGAGCATTGCAGGCACATGCAACTCTCTGATGGTTGGGACAGATGATGTCATTTACAGAGGTCACAATCAGAAACTGCATAATAAGTTTTTTTAAGATGTTATTTATCGGCGGTGGTTGCGCATGCTTTATCCAGCACTTGGAGGCAGAGAGCGGATATCTGAGTTTCGAGGCCAGCCTGGTTACAGGTGAGTTCCAGGACCCTGGGTACACAGAGAAACTGTCTCGAAAAACCAAAAAAAAAAAAAAAAAAAAAAAAAAAGATGTATTTATTTATTTTAGATATGATTTACCTATTGCTGGTCACGCCTAACCAGCAACTGAGGGCATCAGATCATTTCGATGGTTATGAGCCACCATGGTTCAGCGAATTGACTCAGGACCTCCTGGAAAGAGAAGTCTGCTCTGAACCACTAAGCAATCACAGACATTATAATAAATTTTAAAAACCAATTTAAAGCCACAGTGGTGGCACGCGCCACAGAAACAGGCCAATATCTGAGTTGAAGGTCAGCCTGGTCTACAGAGCAAGTTCCAGGACAACCAGGTTACACAGAGAAATCCTGTCTCAAAACAAACAAACAAATGAACAAACAACCAACCACATTCTTTGGACACTACTTTCTTTTCAGTCATATCCCAACCCACCCCTTCATGGCTGAGCACATGGCTCAGTAGCAAGAGTGAAGTCATCTCTCAGGTTTAGTCTCAAGACACCCTCTCCTCAGCTGTCTCTCAAATGTCTCTCATTTCCTCTTGAACCCAATCTAGTCAAACATTCACCCTCTCAACTCGGGGAAACAGCCTTTGGCAGGTTCTCCAGGGACCTTCATTTGCTGAACTTCAGCAAGCATTTGCAGTCCTGGTCTTACTCCATCCAGCAACCATCATTAGAAGCATTAAGAGCTGAACACTTCCTGCCAGGGACATCTGTCTGCTTAGCCTTGTTCCAACGATGCCACTCTCCAGATATCAATAGTCTTTCCAGTTGTTCTGAAAAGAACAAAACTGTTTTAGGGAGAAAATACTTGAGAGAGCCCTTTGACTCCTCTAGGGTGGGATTCAGGCTTAGGGAGAAGACGGCCTTGGGCTTCCTGGAGGAGCTGAGTGCCCTGTGGGACAGCATGAGTAGCAACAGCCTAAAACATGGTTCATAGCAACGGGAGAAAGGTTTATGTAGTGAATGAGGACCCAGCATGTAAATAGAATCTTGAAGGCAGTGGGTTTATAAAGGTTTCCTAGAAGCCATTATCCTTCCTCTGTCTTCCTTGGGAAAGACAGACTGACTGAAGTTTTGGAGTGATGAGGTTGAGATCTTTTCCTCTAGACCGAGGAAGACCACGAGAAGACTCGTTCCCTGCTGGCAAATATTCTTTGGTCAAGAATTGTCTGAAAAGACAGCTAGAAGGGCCTGAGCAGATAGCTAAATGCATGTATGTATGGGAAAATAAATGTCCACCGGTTCCTGGGATCTGAGTCCTGGTCTTATCTCATGGAGGGACGTGCTCAGGGTTAGGAACCCCACAGCTGTATCGTTAATTTCCTCTGGCCGTTTATCTTACGTAGTAGCATCTTGACAGCTGTTGGTCCCAGTTTTGCCTAAGTCCACCCATTCAAGGTGCTAGCAAGAGAGAACATGTAGCGCACATGCTCTTTAGAAGTCTGCTTGTGTGAGGCTAGAGTTCAATTCCTAGTCATGAAAAGTAGCCTAAATACAGTATGCTTGTCTTGTTGATCCTTAGTGTCCCGACCCTGCCTAATGCTAACCTAGTATGGAGGTTATGTTCACATATTCCACTGCAAAACTAGTGTCCAGCAGTGGACATTCTGGGAGACGTGATTCTCTAGTGGGCAAAGGTGATGGGGTCTGTGTTGGCACAGAGGGAGAGGGCAGTGAATGGAGGCCATCGCCGGACAGGGAGCCATATAGGTAACTAAAGGAAGACTCTTATTTCCAGGGCTCTTTGTTTCTTTTCTTCTCCATCCTTCTGCTTCCTGTCCCTTCTCTTCTTTTTTTTCTCCTCTTCACTCTTTTCCTCATGCATTACTAAAGCAGGATAGACAAGGCTAGCTTCCTAGTTCATGTGATTATGTCTCAGGTTCCTGAGTACTGAGATTACCGATGTGAGTAGCTGCAGCCACTGAGGGCTGAGTTTTCTTGGAGCTTTCTGGGGTTCTCCTAATAGTTGGAGGTCCTGGGAAGCAGCTAAGCACTCTGTCTAGCCTGTACTTGGGGGCTAGCTCCCTGCTTTGTGGTACACTCAGAAGGGAAGTATGCACTGGAGGCAAAGAGGAGCCGGAGATCTGGAAACTGGGCTCTTTGTGGTGTCTTCATGGTGCCCTTGCCTTTCTCAATCCTTGGGCCTTGGTAGGTGACATGGTTTCCTGAGGCTCCCTCCTACCCCTGAACCCGCATCCTCCTCTTTCTTCATCTGCCCATAGCTGTTTGACAAATGTTCATGTTAGGTGAGGCACTTTGTAGGAAGAAAGAGGGGGGGATGGGAAGGTGGGATTGGGGGTCAGTGTCCATGACTGTCCCTTTGTATTTTTTTAAATAATTTACTTAATTTTATTTTATGTGCATTGGTGTGGTGTGAAGGTTCTATAACTCCTAGAACTGGAATTATAGATAGTTGTGAGCTGCCATATGGGTGCTGGGGATTGAACCTGGGTCCTCTGGAAGAGCAGTCAGTGCTCTTAACCAATGAGCCATCTGTCCATTCCCCTTTGCTCCTCCTCTTCTTCCTCCTCCTCCTCCCCCTCTTCCTCTTCTTTTTCTTTTTTGCTTTGAATTCTTGAGCAGTGCCTTTCTTAAGGAAATTGAGGCAGGGATCCTTTGCTGTCTTTTACACATGTTTTGTGGAAATTAGCAGATTTAAGAAAATCGGGGCTAATCAGAGGAAAACAGTTCCCCTTTCTGTAGCAATTCCTCAAGCTCTTTGGTGAGCTTCATATTGAGAGGCTGAGAAACAGAAAAGCGAGGTTCATAGAAATCCGTGTGCTTTGCACAGAGGATCCCCTTCCTGGAGCATGGCCTCACAGTCTGAGAAGCTCCTGCTTCACCCGGTATAGCCAGCCCGCTGTTCATTCCATGGAGTTACAAAGCAGAGTAGACTTACGCCCAGCCTCAGCTTAGTGTGTGTGCAAATTTGGTGTGTGTGCGTGTGTGTTGGCTGTTGGAAGTGTAAGAACTGGATTAGGTCTGTAACTGAGGGGGTTCTAGCTAGCATGAGTATCTCCTGAGCTTGAGGCCCCTCAGTGGGTAATCATGACCACCTAGAGCTGTGTATCCACCTCTCACCAGGAAACTGTCCTGTCTCTAGGTACTCTCAGCACGAACTCTCAGGGTCAATACGGGCAGAGGCTCAGCCTTGCTATTGTCCAGTGAGTTTGCCTGACTGGGACCCTCACAGCTGCTCCAGTGAACTGTTTTCTCTGCTTTTTTGATTATTGTTGTTTGTTTGTTTGTTCATTTGTTTGTTTTTGAGGTAGGGTCTCCTGTGTAGCTCTAGCTACCCAGAACTCTATATGTAGACTAAGCTAGCCTCAAACTCAGATCCCCCTACCTCTGTCTCTGGAGTGCTGGGTTCACACTAAAATGCCTCACCTAAAATTTTTGTTTGTTTTGTTTTGTCTGTTTTTCAAGACGGTCTTTCTGTGTAGCCTCGACTGTCCTGGAACTCTCTCTGTAGACCAGGCTGGCCTTGAACTCACTAGAGATCCACCTGCCTCATCAATCCCAAGTGCTAGATTAAAGGTATGTACCACCATAGCCTGGTGCCTAAAATTGTTTTTAAATTCAATTTGTTTTGTGTGTGTGTGTGTGTGAGAGAGAGAGAGAGAGAGACAGAGAGACAGAGAGAGAAGAGAGAGAAGAGAGAGAGAAAAGAAGAGCGAGTGTGAGAGAGTGTGTGTACATGTGTATGTGTGAGGGACTGTATGTGAGAGAGAGCGTGTGTATGTCTGTGTATGAGTGTGTGTGTGAGAGAGTGTGAGTGTGTGTGTATTCACACACGTGTAAGCTGGAGAACTACCTGCAGGAGCCAGTTCTTCCTTTTCAGTGCAGGCTGTCAGGCTTGGTGGTTATGTGACCTGGGAAGAGATGGCTGCATCTCAATTACTGCTGAGGGCTGCCTGAGCATAGGTACTTGCCTGGTTCTGTCAGGACTGATGCTAACCTGAGGAACCACACAGGCTTTCTTGTCCCGGGGAGTAGTCATTCAGGAGGCTCTAAGGCTTCCCAAGGCCTATCCCTTTCTACCTCCCATCCCACCTAGCCTTCCCCATTCCAAAGGACAATAGACATCCCTGTTGGCGAATGAAGACTCAGAAGGAAGGTCCAGGCCTGTAACTTGGACTTATCTCTTTACACATGCTTTGAGCTTTGGTTGAGTCCAGATTTAGGCATCTCTCAGGGTGCAGATCTGGGGACATTGGTGGCTACCAGGATTTTGAGGCTAGGGCTGCCTGGACTGGGTTCATCAGCCAGGATGGGGAGCAGAAGACAGCAATGATGTTCATTTCCACTAATGGCCACACTCAGTGTATGCAGTTCTTGGGATTAAACCCATGGCTTACTGTGTGCTGCTTACACTCTGCCAACTGAGCCTGTGGTCCCCAATAGGGAAAATAAGTTTCTCCTTCCTTCCTTCTTTCTCCTCCTTCTTCTTCCTCTCTCCTCTTCTTCTTCCTCCTCTTCCTTCCTCCTCTTCTTCCTCTTCCTCCTTACCCGCCCCCTTGTAGTTTATTGTGTTCTCTAATGCACAAATCCTAGCATTATGGGCTTATGTCACCATGCCCAGCTCTGAAATCTTCACTTTAGAGGACTGTGACTTCTCTGAGGACATCAGTTTGTAAGAATGAAAACCTGGAGAGATGGCTCAGTGATTAAGAGAACTACCTGTTCTTCCAGAGGTCCTGAGTTCAAATCCCAGCAACCACATGGTGGCTCACAACCATCTGTAATGGGATCTGATGCCCTCTTCTGGTGTGTCTGAAGACAGCGACAGTATACTCACATAATAAAATAAATAAATCTTAAAAAAAAAAAAAAAAAAAGAATGAAAACCTAATGATTTCTTTTCAGGGATGTTTCTAACCAGCTTAGGTCCAGCTACAAAGGAAGAGAAAACACTAAGCCCCTGTTGATGTTGTGGTCCCTGCTGGTAGCCCCTGTCTGATGTTGTGGTCCCTGCTGTAGCCCCTGCTGATGCTGTAGTCCCTGCTGTAGCCCCTGCTGATGCTGTGGTCCCTGCTGTAGCCCCTGTTGATGCTGTGGTCCCTGCTGTAGCCCCTGCTGATGCTGTAGTCCCTGCTGTAGCCCCTGCTGATGCTGTGGTCCAGCTATGGCCTTCCACACCAACCCTGCTAAGCCGTCCTCACACACCCAGTTTAGAGTAGAGATCACTAACAGCCAAACTTGCCTGAAAGGCCATGCAACTGATAAGCTTTAAAATGAGTAGTCAGTATGTACAGAGTCCTGGACGGGAGTTGTTTCTAGATCTGTGCCAGGGCCCAGATAGGGAAGGCACATGTCTCTCAGACTAGATTTCTGTTTTGTTTTGCAAAAGGCTTCTTATAGGTCAGGCTGGCTCTGAGCTAGCCTTTGTTAGCTGAGGATGCCCTTGAATTTTGAATCCTCCTGTGTCCACCTACCCAGTGCTGAGGTTCAGGTGCATGCCACCGTGCCTGGCTTGAGACGATTGCTCCTATTGGTCCAGTGAATTGCATAAGAAGCCCCTAGGTTAGTAAAGCACCTCTCTGGGGATGTTTGTGAGAGGGCTTCCAGGAAGGAGTAACAAGGAGGGAAGCCCTGTAATGTGCTAGCCTGTAGGCTGAAGGGTCTGGGCTAGGGAGATGGATCAGCAGCTAAGCATGCTTCTTGCCAAGGCTGAGGAGCTAAATTAGATTCCTGGAGCCCACACGGTGGAAGGAAAGAACTCTGACAAGTTGTCCTCAGCCCTCCATATAGGTCCACGAACACCTATACATCCATACACACAGACACACACACAGACACACACACACAAGCACACACACACACATTACAAAAGGAGGAAACAAAAGTGTAGGTGTTCTCTCTCCCTGTCTCTCTTCCTCCCCATTCTCCACCCCTGTTCCCTGGCTGCCCTCAACTGAGCTGCTCTCTGCCAATGCCTTCCTCATAAGATGGGCTGAAGACATGAACAAATCAATTCTTTCCTTTCTTCAGATTTTTTTTTTTTTTTTGCTCAGTCATTTTGGGATGGTGACAAAAGACAAAAGAGAAGGGAGGCCAACATGGAAGTCTGGAAGCCGATAAGGAAAGTGAAGGAACCAGCCAAACAATACTGGGCTCCATGTCCTTGGATTATCCCTTTCTCTGCTGCTATAAAGGGCTCGATGTGCAAGGCCTGCTTGACCAAGAGGCCACTGGGGCAATACCTGCATCATGAAACCAGGTTGCACAGAGCCCACTTCTCCTTCCTCCTCTTAGGCCCAAGTGTGCAATCCACAATATTCACCTAAGCTGCCACCTCCAAAGTGTCCTGTCTAGTCCCTAAGGGTCCCACAGTATCTGAGGCCAAGAGTTATTACAGGCCTCACAGGCACATGGCCAGTCTGCTGAGAAGCTGGAACCAGAATCTGCCTCATAGACTCTAGACTCCTCCATTGCTTTGGCCTAACCTCTCACCAAGCTGTGTTCTGTATATTTTAACACACCCTGTGCATTGTTTAGGAGAGTATAGTACTGTCAATTCTAACATCATGGACACAGTAGCTTTATAGAATATCCAAAGAGCTCTTGTCTTGATGGTCAGATGGTACCACTTCTCTGGTATTTGTAGTTTATTATAAATTTAAAACTATGTTAATTAATTGCTTAATTAATTTGAATGCATATGCATGTGTGTGTATGTATCCATCCATGTGTGCTATGACATAAGTGTGGAGATCAGAGGACAACTTTTGGGAGTTGTTTCTCTCTTTCCATCAGGATCTCAGGGATTAGATTCTAGCCATCAGGCTTGGGAGTAAAGGTCTTTACCTGCTGAGGCATCTTTCTGGCCTTGGGATTTTTTTTAAACGTTTACGGGTATTTTGCCTGTATGTATGTATATCTATGCACCATGTATGTCAGTATACTGTGTGTATACAATGCCCATGGAAAGAGGTCAGTCGATCCCCTGGAACTTGAGTTAGACACAGTTGTGAGCTGCTGAAAACTGAACCTGAGTCCTCTGGAAGAGCAGCAGTGCTTTTAACTGCGAGCTGTCTCTCCAGCTCCCCGTGACTGATTTATTTATTTATTTTTAAATATCTTATGGGGCTGGAGAGATGACTCTGCAGTTAAGAGTGCATACCATTCTTGCAGAGAACCCAGATCAGTTTCCAGATCCCACGGAGCAGGTCACAAGGTACATATGCATGCATGTGTGAGTACAAGAATGTGTGTGTGTGTGTCTGTGTGTGTATGGTAACAAAGACTCATACACAAAAAGTAAATAAATCTTTAAAAATTTTTATTAGGTTTATTTACTTTATGTGTGTATACATCCAATTTTTATTAGATTTATTTTACGTGTGTGTGTATCCATGCATGTGATAGTGGTTGTGGATGTAGAAAGGCAAATTACTTCTAGGAGTTATCTCTCTCTGCTGCTGTGTAGATTCAGGGATTGAACTCAGATAATAAGACATAGATACAGCTGGGCAGTGGTGGCGCACGCCTTTAATCCCAGCACTTAGGAGGCAGAGGCAGGTGGATTTCTGAGTTTGAGGCCAGCCTGGTCTCCAGAGTGAGTTCCAGGACAGCCAGAGCTACACAGACAAACCCTGTTTCGAAAAACAAAAAAAACAAAACAAAACAAAACAAAAAACAAACAAACAAACAAAAAGACATAGATGCAAGCACCTTTACCTGCTGGGTCATTCTTCCAGACTATAATAGTTTTAAAATTTATATTTAGGGATAATTGTAGGGTACAAATAAGTGTTTTGATTGATACATCTATCCATCTCTTAAACCTTTTTTTAGATGAAAGAAGTATGTTTATTATTACATCTTTTTCCACTTATAAATTTTATTATAAAAAACTTGGAAAAAAATCACTTTTTAAACTTAAAAAAAAAAAAAACCCAACCCATCAAATGAATGATGTTCTAGTTTGCTTTTCTGCTGCTGTAATAAATACCATGACCAAGAGCAATTGGGGAAGAAAGTTTATTTCATTTTCATTTAGTGGTTAATGCTCTACCTCAGTAGGTTAACTCAATGCAGAAACATGAAGCAGAGTCCGTGGAGGAATGATGGCCATTGGCTTACTCCCAGGCCCAAGTTCATCCGCCTTTCTTATGTGGCCCAGGCCTGCCTGCTCAGGGATGGCACCGCCCTTGGTGGGCTAGGCTCTTATACATTATTGACAATCAAGAAAATGCAGACAAGCCACAGGCTTGATCCACTGGTGATTGTTCAGCAGACGGTCCCATTTTCCAAAAGTTTCAGATTAATGACACAGCTATCCAGGAAAATTGATAATTTTTAAAAGACCTTTAAAAATAAATGCCTTGTGCTTTTTTATTTTTTAAGATTTATTTATTTTTGGGCTGGAGAGATGGCTCAGTGGTTAAGAGCATTGACTGCTCTTCCAGAGGTCCTGAATTCAATTCCCAGCAACCTCATGGTGGCTCACAACCATCAGTAATGGGATCTGATGTCCTCTTCTGGTGTGTCTGAAGACAGCAACCATGTATGTACTCACATACATAAAATAAATACATCTTAAAAAAAGACACACCAGAAGAGGGCACCAGATCCCACTGCAGATGGTTATGAGCCACCATGTGGTTCCTGGGAATTGACCTCAGGACCTTTGGTAGAGCAGACACTGCTCCTAACTGCCGAGCCATCTCTCCAGCCCCTTGAATTCCGTATGTTTATCTTTTTCTTTTGTTGAGAAAAGTGATGTTTATAGTTGTGTGAATAGTGGAGCTCTACAAGAAATTTATAGTTTTAAACGGTTAAAAAATGATTTAACAGAGGCTGGAGGAATTGCTCAATGGTAGAGTGTATACTGCGCTTGCACAGGACCCAAGTTTGATTCCCAGTACCCATGTCATGTGGTTCATAACCACTTCTAACTCCAGCTCCCGGGCAGCCAATGCCTCTGACCTCGGAGGGAAACTGTACTCATAAACATGTATTCACATGCATACACTCAACACGTGCATACATTCGTACACACAGATAACTAAAAATTATAAAAACAAATCTCTAAAATTATTTAACAATGTTTGTAAATCACTGTAGATTCCTACTGTGAGTCCACTACTTGTTAAAGCACATACATATTTACAGTATGTATCCATGTTTACATTCTAAATATGCAGGGGTAAAACCTTTAGTCTTAGCATTTTGTTTCACATGTAATGTTTGTTTGACATGTGGTGGATGAATACTGTGACTGTGAATGGGTTTTTTTTTTTTTAATGTTTATTTATTTTATGTCTGAGTACACTGTAGCTATCTTCAGACACACCAGAAGAGGGCATCAGATTCCATTTATAGATGGTTGTGGGCCACCGTGTGGTTGATGGGAATTGAACTCAGGATCTCTGGAAGAGCAGCCAATGCTCTTAACTGATGAGCCATCTCTCCAGCCCCAAAAGTAATCTTAACTGTACGAATTTGGCCACAGGCCTAATTTGTAGTAACTATTGCTGCTTTAATTTTGTTGTTGTTGTTGTTTTGATTTTGTATTGTGTGATTTTGGCTGGCCTAGAACTCACTACGTAGACCAGACTGGCTGTGAACTCACAGAAGTCTGCCTGCCTATGCCTACTGAACGCTGGGATTAAAGCATTCAGAGGCTGATGAATCTCTGAGTTTGACATCAGTTTGGTCAACAAAGTGAGTTCCAGGACAGCCATGGTTACACAGAGAAAACCTGTCCCAAAACCACAAACAAACAAAAGGAGACTATTTCATGTGTGGTATGGTGTGTGTGTGCACGTGCGCGTGCTCGAGCACACTCTCCCAGTGAGAGTCGTCGTATGGTATGCTCTGTGTACCCACTGAATCATCTCCCTGGTCCCTGTTGCTCTTCAATTTAGCAATGGCTTGTTGTTGCTTTGTAGCATTTGACATTTGGGGATGAAGATTGTGTGTCTTCTCACCAGGAAGGCACAGTATAATCAACAAAGCTAAGTGGTTGTGCTTATCTGTAATGCCAGATTGTGAGGTGGACACACACACCAATGAACACACCAATGCACACATATACACATCCACACTGAACAAAACAAGACAAACAAAAATGCTAGTGTGATGACAAATGCCTGCAATACCAGCATTTTGGAGATTGGAGGAGGGGGACCAGGAGTTAGGGTTATCTTTGGCTGCTACATATTGAGTTTCAGGCCAACCTGGGCTACATATGACCCTGTCTTAAAATAATAAAATAAAATGACCAACCTAATGTTATAACTACATTGAGGCCAAATATAACCCAAAAGCCTTAAATGAAATAGTGCAGCCTTACATACTTTAGCATCAGTAATTCAATTACTTTGCATTACCACAATACCAATAACAAATAAAAATAAACAAATAAAAATAGCCACCACAAGAAACCGGGAACACCATGTAGGGGACAGAAGCTGAGTGAGCAGAGCGGTGAGTAGAGTGGCTGGCGTGTGTGGCTTTCTGGCATCTGGAAGTGCAGAGGGTTATGGTAAGAGCTGTCGGGGAAAAGAAGGATGCAGGTCCTGCAGTGAGCTAGAAGGTAAATGCGCTGCTGATGGTAGATGGCCACACCTATGACTTCATGGAGCTCCTGGATGCTGTGTCGAGGATGTTCTATGGTTGGGGGAGATGAAATCCAGAGAGTTTGATAACTCAGGTGAGGGAAAGCTGGGGGGAAGCAAGGTGGTGGTGTGGGAGGTGAGAGGAGAGTGTCCCAGAGGAAGAAGGAATCATTAGGTTGCTCTTCCGACTTTGAGATCTGGACTCAGGCAGTGGGTACTCAGCAATCAGGTGAGAGGCCCCATAGGAATCTTTTCTTTTTATGGCTTAAAAAAATGTTGGGGGGAGAGTGGCTAGAGAGATGGCTCAGGGGTTAAGAGCACACTGTTGCTTCTCCAGATGTCCTAAGTTCAATTCCTAGGAATCACATGGTGGTGGGATTATAATGGGATCTGATGCTGTCTTCTGGTGTGTCTGAAGACAGCTACAGTGTACTCATATAAATAAATCTTTTTTTTTTTTTTGGTTTTTCGAGACAGGGTTTCTCTGTGTAGCCCGGTCTGCCCTGGAACTCACTCTGTAGACCAGGCTGGCCTCGAACTCAGAAATCTGCCTGCCTCTGCCTCCCAAATGCTGGGATTAAAGGTGTGCACCACCACCGCCTGGCTAATAAATCTTTTAATAATAATAATAATGATACTGTTGGATGAAAGGGTTGCTCAGTGGTTAGGAGCACTTGATATTCTTCCAAGTAGGTTCCTGTTAACAACATTGAGGGGCTCACTTGACTTACCTCCAGCTCTAGGGGATCCATTGCCTTCTTCAGTCTTCAGGTATGCACATTTACGTGGCATACACTTACACAGACATGTATTTCTTTTAAATGTTAATTTATTTATTCATCTATCTACCTGTGTATCTATTTACTTACTTTTGAGGCAGGCTTTCACTGCAGCATGAGTTGGCCTCACACTCGATGTGGCTAAGGATGACCTTGAAGTTCTGCTCCTCCTGCTTTCACTTCTAAGTGATGTGATTACCAGCCTGGACCAATGTGAACAGTTTATGTGGTACTGGGACTTGAACCTGGGGCTATGTATGCTGTAGTCAAGCACTCTATGACTGATCTACATTCCCAGGCCATTTCTTTTTTGGGGGGTGGGGGTTGAGGGAAGTTGAAATAGGGTTTCACCTGGTAGTCCAGTAAGGCTTTGAGCTCATTGTCTTCTTGCCTCAGGCTTCTAGGAGTTGACATAAAAGGCCACCATACCTGCATTTATAGGAACCATGAACTTAGAGATTCAGATCATGTAACACCAATTCATTGTAACTTATGTTCTGAGAGGTGCTATGCCTAGGAAGACCTGACTCCTAGGGACAGAATTGGCCCAAGATGCAATCAAGCCCTAATGTTAAGAAAACAGTCTTTGGAGGAGACGTGAGGCAAGAGGCAAAGCAAGGGTGAACAGGGCAGGGACAGTTCCAGGGAACAGAGGAGTAATCTAAGACTCCATGCACTAAAACAAAGTTTGAGGGTAGTCACTGGATCCAGAAAAGCCTGGCCAGTAAGCAGGGATTTTAACTGTAAGAGCAAGTAGAAATACTGACTCAGTCGACGTAGGTGGCCTTTCGTGGGCTTAGGAGGTGGAAAGGCCACGTGAACAGGAGGATATGGGCATTTTTATCTGAGAAAGACAGCTGAGAAGGATTCAGGAGAGGGTTTGGTTACTGCTGCTGGACCAGGTGATGTATCTAGAAAGCCACGGCTGATGCCATGGATACCTTCATGCTTCCATGATGAAGCATAGCTCCAGGTTCAAGTCCCAGCACCAGATAAACTGTTCACATTGGTCTAGGCTGGTAATCATATCACTTAGGAAGTGGCAGTGCTTGGTGACCAGTCTCCACCTGCTCTTGGCCCTGTGCTTCCAGACTCTTCAATGGTCCCGAGGATCCGACCCAGAGAACAGGGTGTTAGGGCCTTGAATGGCAGGTGCAACTTCTCCCTTGGGAGGATGGGTCTCTGGGTGGGTTGGCCACTGTCACTTACTCAAATGCCCACAGAGACTCAGTGAACACTAAATCTAGGCTCATTCCTAAGGAATAGACAGATTTATGACAGTCACTGACTCTTTCCTTGTTTTTTTTTTTTTTTTTTTACCTCGTTGAGCAATACTGGATATGACAGTCCCTCTGGGGCCCAGGAGAAGCTAAGGCCATCTCAGGAAGATGGGGAAATTATTTCTTCATTTGGCATGTTAGCTGACTTCACTCACTGCCCAGAGTCTCATGAAGCAACAAGGGTCTGAAGCAAGCCCTAGCCCACACACACCCAGCAGGCAGCCAGGGGTAGGGTGGGCCAGGAAAGCTTCTGTTTGCAACTTTGCATCAGATTCAGGATGAGAATAAATAAAGCTTTCATGGCTGGAGGAGACAGTCTTGGGAACCATGCAGTCCCACAGGGACGTCCCTTCCCTGTGGCGGTTGCTATCACTGCTGTTGCTACTGGGCCTGGGGTTGCCTCTAGCCATCTCCCAGACTCTCAGCTACAGGGAGGCTGTGCTCCATGCTGTGGATGACTTCAACCAGCAGTCCTTGGATACCAATCTCTACCGTCTCCTGGACATGGATTCTGAGCCCCAAGGGGTGAGGCAGAGGAAGAGCCAAGTTCTAATCCAAGGCACCTCCTCCTTTTAATGTGGTCTCTCCTTTTCCCAGGAGACTCCATAAATCTGTGTCTCCTTTCAGACTGCCAGCTTTCAGCCTTGGAATACCTGCGTGGGCACAAGATGCCTGGGACTTCCATTGCAGGGACCGGGGTGGAATCTTAGCCCTGGGAATTGGCTTCTTTTGCTTTAAGTTTTTCCATATTCAATGAGGGACACTACCTGGGCTTGAGGTCCCTAAGGGTGTGCCTGATCCTCATTTCCCTCTCCCTTTCCAGAAGGGGAGCTACCTGAGAGCTGATACCATTCCCTGGGGGGGGGGGGGGGGAGAGGGGGGGAAGGAGGGGGCTCATTTTTTCTTCCCTCTATACCTCAGCACTAGCTCCTGTCTCAGCACCCAGCATGTAGTGCTGGAGGGCCACCCTGTCGGTGCATGTCAGGAGACTAATCCTTCAAGTTTAGAGAATGGGCCTGAGACTAGTCTCCCTTTCTTTCTTCCCTGGCCAGGATGAGGACCCAGATACTCCCAAGTATGTGAGGTTCCGAGTGAAGGAGACTGTGTGTGCCAAGGCAGCGCAGCAGCTACCTGAGCAATGTGCCTTCAAGGAACAGGGGGTAAGGCAGAGGGGCTGGGGGTGGGGGTCCCTCTTGAGGAACTAGTCAAGGAGTCCCAAGGGAATATTTCCATCCAGTGGACTAGGGTTTAGGGGTTATGGCAAATGGATTCCAGTTTGATCATGGGTTTTCTCTTCTAAGGTGGTGAAGGAGTGTATGGGGACAGTCACCCTGAACCCGGCCTCAGAGTCTTTTGGCATCAGCTGTAAAGGGGTGAGTGAGATGCAGTGGATGGTGAGGGGATGGAACATGGGCTATCCTGCAGACCAGTTAGTCCCTATACCTACCCAGAGCAGAAAAGAGAGCTCCCCTCCATCCCCTTGGCTCCTCCCTTGAACCTGAACTTTAAGACTGAATCTGTCATTCCCTAGAGTGGTGATTCTCAGTTTGGCTCTTACTTGGGAGGCTGAGGTAAGACAATCCCTATGGGTTCTAGGCCAGCCTTATCTACATGAGTTCCAGGCCAGACATGGCTACATAGGAACTTGTTAGGGATGCAGATTCGTAGATCTCACTAAGACTGACAGGACTCCAGGGTGAGGACTTTTTTTTACCTGGGGTTTAACACACTCTACTGGCTATTCTGAGTCCTGCTAAAGCTCAGAGCATTCTCTTAGGATATGCTTTCTCAGACCCTCAGGAGCCCCTCGCTATTCCTAGGCTCCGGATTTTCATCTTTTATTGGGTTAAAGATCCACCTGCATGTCCCAAAGGCTGAACAGGGTCCAGAGATTCTTGGGAATATCCCAGAAGTATGGTCTAGGTGGGGAAGGATCTTGGATGGCCCTGGAACCAGCCCCACAAGGAACCCATTTCTTTCTGGTACACAGCCTGGTATACAGCCCTTTCGGCTCAAGAAACTTTCCAAGCTGGCTGGACTCCTCCGAAAAGGTGGGGAGAAGATTGGTGAAAAGTTTAAGAAAATTGGCCAGAAAATTAAGAATATTTTTCAGAAACTTGGACCTGAGACAGAGCAGTAGGCCTGCCTTGATCTGTTTCTGGATCCCTAAAATAATAAACTTGGTAAAAGAAACTTCTCTCAGTGGCTTTTGTATTCATTGTCTTTACCTGTGGAGGCTTTCTCAGCCCATGTGTGTGCTATAATTTTATGTGCTCTATGTGTGTGAGAGAGAGAAAGAGGAAGGGAGCTGTCCATTCAGGTGTATGTAAAGCAGCAGGGCAAGAAGTCCACTTACAAAAGGTTTATAGTCAGGCAGTGGAGTACTCATCTTTAATCCCAGCACTTGGGGGCAAAGGCAGGTGGATCTCTGTGAGTTTGAGGCCAGCTTGGTCTACAGAGCAAGTTCCAAGGTAGCCTAAGGGTACACAGAAAAACCCTGTCTTGAACCCTCTCCTCTCCCTCCAAAAAAAGATTCATTAGCTAGGTAGTGATGGTATACAGCACGCACGTGAGAGGCAGGTGGATCTCGGGGTTCGAGGCCAGCCTGGTCTACAGAGTGAGCTCTAGGACAGCCAGAGCCAACCAGAAAAACTCTGTCTTTTTTTTTAATTTTTATTTTTTCTTTGAGACAGGGTTTCTCTGTATAGCCCTGGCTGTCCTGGAACTCACTCTGTAGACCAGGCTGGCCTCGAACTCAGAAATCCACCTGCCTCTGCCTCCCAAGTGCTGGGATTAAAGGCGTGCGCCACCACTGCCTGGCTGAAACTCTGTCTTGGAAAACCAAAAAAAGAAAAAAAAAAAGATTTGTGTGTGTGCATATGCACACACACATGCTGCTACCTGTAGAAGCTAGAAGAGATGTCAGATCTCCTGGAACTAGAGTTACAGGCAGTTGTGAACTGCCAGATGTAGGTGCTGGGAACTAAACCCAGGGTCTTCTGCAAGAATAGCAAGTGCCCTTAACCACAAATCCATCTCTCCAGCCCCTAAACGTCCATTTATTGCTTACCTACATTTGACCTAGCATCTTTATGACTGTCAGGTAAAATATTTTTAGGAATGGTGGCAATGGTGCACATCTTTAGTCCCAGTACTGGAGAGGCAGAGGTAGGCAGATCTCTGAGTTCTTACGGCTTTTAAGTCCCCTTGGCCACTCTAGGACCTGAGTGGTCTCAGAGGTTACTTTCAGTCTGTGGCTCTAACCACAGCCTCCACACTTCCCTGGGTCTGAAGCGTGGTATCCAGAAGGCTCATAGAACCCATAGGTGACCAACATTTTGACTCCATCTGGTTGCCTTGGGGCAAGTGTGTAGCTTCGCCTGTGGTCCTGTCGGCATACAGCCAAGACGGGATCATTTCTGCAACTCTTCCCATAGTCAATACCAGGAACCACCAGTTCCCAGAGCTGAATTTCATGCAGTTATTCCTCTAGGAAGAGTCACAGAAAACAATATCCCAGTAAGCTCAGAAAAAGAGGAAGTCAAGACAACCATACCCCAATAGAAAAATTCAACACAAAAGACACGACACAAACCATCACCTATGGCCCGGTACCAACCAAACCACTCCCTATAAGGGAGTTGGGACTTACAGCTTGGTTCTTGACTAAGGGTTTTATCCTCAGAGTGTCTGTCAGAAGCTCTTTCATTGGACACAACTCTGAATCCAATAGTTTCGATTTGTTCCCTGTATCTGGCTGTGTCTGGAACTGCTTTTGCCTCCTTTGAATTGGCCTGATTCCATTTGTATTCTAACCTGCTTTCTTCCTCTGTTTCACTGTAAGTTCATCATTTGAATTTGCTTCTAACTGGACAACCTGATGTGGTCTTACTTTTATGTTGTTTCACCTGGTGTATTGTTATGCTCATATATTTATTCTGAAGAATATTTTTAAATTGCTTTTTTTAAATCTCAAGTTTTAAATTACATTTATTTATTTACTTGGGGTTATGCATAAGTAATTACGTCTGCAATGACTACTTCCAAATAGACTCACATTCTGAAATATTTGGAATTAGGAATTCAGCTTATAAGCTGGGGTAGGGAGTACAACTTAGGCCACAAGTGTTGTAAAGTTACATCTTTGGGATACTGACCTGTAACAGCATGTATCAACTAGGAATTTGGGCTTGGAGCTGTTGAAATGGGATGGCCTAGAACAGTGGGGTTTGACATTATATCTAGATTTTAGCTTTAGCAGTGTGCTCAGATCTCATACCTGGATGTATTGCTTGGTAGATGGCTCTAATTGTGGATTTGCACCTCAGATGTGGACATCAGGCCTTAGAGCTGAATGTCACTGCAGAACCTCTATTCTGTGTGTTCAAAGCCAGCCAGTCCTCTTCCTTGGACACAGCCCTGCGCTGAGGAACACACAGAAACCTACTTATCTTTACCTTCTGAGTGCTGGCATTAAAGACATGTGCCACCACATCCCAGAATCTTTATCCTCTAACTCAGGTATAAGCAAAAGCTTCCTGAACCAGCACTCTGGGCATCTGAAACAAGTTGTGTTGAGCGGCTCAGGATGACGGACCATAATCAATTCACCCAATGAATATAACTGTGCAAGTGACCCTGGGTGAAAGTAACAGAAGCACAGTCAGCTGACAGATAACCAGGAATACTCTCCAGCATTTTAGACCATTGACATTTGCTGTAATGCCACAAAGCATTAACTGTCGTGTTGATATAGTGGAGGTGTAACTACCTTTAGTACCTATGTGGAAATCAGAAATCCTGCCTTATTACCCAGTCTCATTAAAATACACCTTCACTGGGCAGAGCACCTTGGGTAAAAGAGGTGCCTCTTCCAAGGACACAGCCCTGTGCTGAGGTACACAGCATGGTTTGAGTCCATACTGAGCTTGGTGAATGAGTGTATTTACGTGCTATATAACCAACCTGCTGAGAAAGTCTTCCAGGAGTCTCTCTTCAGCACAGATCAGAAACCTGGCTTCAGGGTAGATGCAAGGACTCCCATTAAGGACAGAGAGAAAGCCTGTACAGAAATACTGCCAGCCTGGAGCATTCAGTAGCATAGAGTTTACTAAGGAAGCCAGGTCAGATGCTGGTTACACAGGCACTGCATTTTCCTGACTAGTCAACAGGCGGCTCTTTCTGGAGAAAGCAGGACAGTCCTTTGTAAAAAGAGGCGTCACCATTCTTCCTGAACACCCATGAATACTCCACAGAAGAGGTAGATAGAGCTGGACTGCAGCAGCTGAGCTGTGGTAGGCTAGACCTTCCAGCAGGTGGTGAGGTCCAACAGGGACAGTGCCTTCAGCCCGCCTTCTCAGGGACTGACAGGACTTTACTAGGCTGGTTTGCGGTCTCCTGTTTCAGCTGCACAGTGGATGCCTTCCTCTGGACTGTAGTGCACAGGACCACAGCGCAGCTGGGGTTCCTCCTCCTCATACCAGCGCTGTTCACTGAAGTCAGGGAAGAAGGCTGCAATCTCTCTGCTGGCGGAAACCACGGAGTCTATGAGAAGAGGAGAGATAGAGAAGAACCTTAGGAGGTTGAGGCAGGAGGACTGCAAGGATGGAACCATGGCTCAGAGAATAAGACAAATAAGAGAAGGGGCCATCACAGGGAATGTAGGGTAAAGGTAAGCAAGACTTAGTCATAGTCAGGCTCAGAAATATGAACCACTCAGTCCTGGGATATATAAAGAAAGCTCACAGGCCACATGGCTGGCACAGCTACAAAGGGCCAGAAATATAAGGGACAAAGCTCACTGGAGGGAGCCTTGGCTGTCAATCTCTCACGTGGCTTCCTTACCAGTGGCTGTGGATGAGAGGTTTAGACTCACCTGAGCCATGGGTGGTATTTCGGGTGTCAGTGAGGCCCAAACTCCCACGAATTGAATCTGGGGCTATATGGCGTGCTTGAAATACTCTGGTGGGTCCCATCAGTGTCCTCCAAAGTCGGATGGCATCTTTGTGGGCAAGGATGTAGGCTCGGATTGGCCCACTGGGAATAAAAGAAGGGATATGATCACCTAGTCTATAACATGTTTGTGAGCAGGCAAGAATAAAAGTGAACTGTACATTCTGAGAGTTCCTTTCCCCTTCTAGTGAGTACTGATGCTGGTATAAGAAGAAAGTGATAGGCAGAGGTGACGACTAATGTGCAAGAAGTGATCAACAGGATTGCTAGGCAGCATCCAACAGTGCTCCACCCCAGCCGCTGGTCCAGCAACCACAGAACAGGTGCCCACCAGGTTAGTGTAGCGCAGTCATGTTCTTTTAGGCTTGACAGTGGTAAGTGAAATCGACAGTTCTATTCACAGGGAAGAGGAGGTATCTCACAGCACATAAAGGGATCAGGACCAAAATTAGAAGTACCTTGTCATGAATTCCACCAACCGCTGATAGAAAAAACGCCCTGCAAAGAGAGAGTACCTTCATGGAGACCGTGGTGCCCAAGAGAAGGTTCTCACTTTTCACTCCCTATAATGCCACACCGTTTAGTTTATAGAGAAATAACAAGAAGCTTCGAGCCTGACATTTCTGAGTGTGGAAACAGACTGCCACTCACAATCTGTATGGTTTTGATCGAGTCGTTACCTTCTCTAACATGTCTTCCCAATTCTGTGTCCTGAGGATATAACATCAACTCCCTATGATTTGGGAAAAATTTTTACCTTTATCTCTCTCTCTCTGTGTGTGTGTGTATGTGTGTGTGTGAGAGAGAGAGAGAGAAAGAGAGAGAGAAAGAAAGAGAGAGAGAGAGAGAGAGAGAGAGAAAGAGAGAGAGAGTCTCTCTACATAACCCTAGCTGGCATGGAACTCAATATGTACCAAGCTGGCCTGAACTCACAGAGAGCCACCTGCCTCTGCCCTTTGAGTGCTGTACATTTTTTCTAAAAACAAAAAACAAAAACAACCCCTCCCTGCCAAAACCCAATGAAAAACTGTTTTCCTGTTTTGTGCATACCTTTAACCTTTAACTTTGGCATTTAAGAGGCAGAGCTCTGAGAGGTTAGCCTGGTCTACAGAGTGAGTTCCAAGGCTACACAGTGAGACTTTGCCTCAAAAAACCAAACTGTTGGGCAGTGATGGCATATGCCTTTAATCCCAACACTTGGCAGGCAGACGCACGTGGATCTCTGTGAGTTCGAAGCTAGCCTGGTCTACAGAGTGAGTTCCAGGACAGCCAAGGCTATACAGAGAAACTTAGTCTCAAAAAACCAAAAGGGGAAAAAAAACCCAAACCACTCCCTTTTAAAAAAAATTGGTGAAGGATAGGGTTTATTGAACAGCCTGCAAAGAGCAGTGGGGTAGTACCTAGAACAATACCTGCCTTTTCTAAGTCTGAGAAAATTAAGTGAAATACTAAGGGAAACACTTGACACAATAAATGTTCACTCAGTGTTAATTACTGATATTTCCAAGACATAATATTACATTTCTGATTGGGACTCTATAGGAAATCTCTTCTAGGAATAGGAAATCCTGATTATAACGACAAGTCTGTGCGAAACAAACAAGAAGAGTCGGGGAGATGGCTCGGCCAGGGAAGGCCTGCATTACAGGAATGAGGGCCTGAGCTGGAGTCCCAGAACACGTACACATGCCAGGCATGGGCACACATTGGCAAACCAGAGCTTGAGGCAGGTAGATGCTTGGGGCTCAGGGACAAGCTGGCCTTATGTACTCGTCAAGTTCTAGGCCAGAGATGGGATGCTGGTCGTGGGGGAAAAAAGTGGATGATGCCTGTGACTGACATCTACAGCTGTCCTCTTGCCTGTACATGTGCACCACACACACACGTTCATACACACACCCACACACACCTACACCATAATGACGACTACTGGCCTTACCTTCATGCTCTCGGTAAAACCTCCGGCAGTCCTCAGGCTTCCACTGCAGTTCTCTCATCCGTACAATGAGGAACTTGTTGCTCAGAATCTGCTGATGAACAGCCTGGAGAACCAACCATCCCAGAGAAAAAAAATCAATCAGGACTCAAGCTATCCAGAAGGATTAGTTAAGTGTCTGTTCCGCTGAAGGGTTATGGTCGAGATGTTGAGTACCCCACTGTCACGCTCGTGCATTAAGGTCAGCTGATGGCACTTTTGCAAGGCCGTGTTAAACCTGAGAAGGTGGCCTTCCTGAAGGTGATATCATCAGGAGTGTGCTCTTGGAGGGACCCTGGGACCTGAGTCTGTACACACTTCATACCCCAGCCCACGCTGCGAGCACTTCTCAACAGTGTTCATCCTCAACACAGGCTCAGAGACATAGGACCAAGCAGCTCTGGACTAAAACCCATGAACCTTTAGGAAATGAATCTTCCCTTTGTTTATGTGTGGCCCAGTGGCAGAAAGCTGATTAACAAATAGAGTGGGTTAGAAGAAGAGGGACAAAGGTCAAGGTCTCAGTTATACTGCTAGAGCATGAACCTGGGGTATTTGGAGACAGGAAATAATGTCCCTAGGCCCCACCACCCAGAACAGCTTGCTATTCTTTTGAATGGCCGTTCCCCGTTCTCCTCATTCTTTCCACACCGTCACATTTGATTAAAAACTCTGCAGCTTATTCACGCATCATGCTCTGATCAGAAAGTTCTGGGTGGTTTCTACTATGGAACAAAATATGTGTACCTCAGCCCAGTGCTCACCTCTTCTCTCTGGTTCTGCCACCCTGGCCAGCCAGCCCTGCATCAATGTCTCCCTTCTGGTCTCCTAGCATTATCAGTTTGCTCATCCTCTGAGGCCTGAGTTCTACCATTCTGGAGTGATGTATACTGTATTTCCGGCTGTTTCCTCTGGATTCCACACTACAGGGAGCCTACTGAGTTCTTAACCTTATGATAACTAACTGTCTAGTTCTCAGGAGAAGCATTTCCTTTTTTTTTTTTTTGGTTTTTTTGAGACAGGGTTTCTCTGTGTAGCCCGGTCTGTCCTGGAACTCACTCTGTAGACCAGGCTGGCCTCGAACTCAGAAATCCGCCTGCCTCGGCTTCCCAAGTGCTGGGATTAAAGGCGTGCGCCACCACTGCCCGGCGAGAAGCATTTCCTAATACTAGAATTCACTCATCTCTAGTCATTCTATCTCACATTGTCTGGACTCTCTTCCTTGTCAATTCCATTCACTCTACCATTTCAGATGGTTGTAATGCTTTCTATGTACTGACCATCAGCTCAGGTCTTCCACCCTTGTCCTCAGATCTGAGAGTGTGACGAAGTTTGTTATGTAAGGGGATTTTGAAGATACATTTTAGGTTACTAATAAATAGATTCTGCTTTAGCTAAAAGGGAGGTTCACCTGCTTGGATTAAATAGTCACATAAAAGGCCAGCAAGATGGTTCAGTGGGTAAAGGTGCTTGCTGTCAACTCTAAGGACCCAAGTTCAATCCTTAAGATCCATACTGTGAAAGCCAAGAAACAATTTTCCTTAAGCTGTCCTCTGACCTGCACACATACATCATCACACACACACACACACACACACACACACACACACACACAACACACACGGCTGTCATTCTTTTTCTCATATACACACAAAACAAACAGATAAATAAATGTAATAAAAAAAAAATCACACAGCCCTTTGAAAGCAGTTTTCTCTGGCCAGGGTTGAAAGCTAGAGCGGTTTGAAAAATGTGACGGATTAGCTGCACCACTGCGGTGTCTCAGACATGTATGAAGAATGTGAATCATCTCTGGAAGAGCTGATCCTGCCTGACGGCTGGCAAGTGCAGAGCTCGTGTGAGCCACACTCTGCCATCAGCCCAGCAATCCTGGAGTTGGAAAATCCCTAGACATATTTTTACTTTTATATTTTCTGAGATACGGTTTCTCTGTGTAGCCCTGACTGGCCTGGAACTCATTCTGTAGACCAGGCTGGCCTCGAACTCAGAGATTTGCCCGACTCTGCCTCCTGAGTGCTGGGACTAAAGGCGTTCACCACTATCACCTAGGTAATCCCTATCTTGTCTTTGGGCTCAGGAGACCCTAAGCAGGAGATACCCCAGGAAAACCTACAGGACCTCTAACTATGAAATTGTGAGATAATAAACATGTATGATTTTTTTTGTTGTTGTTTTTTTTTTTTTTTTTTTGTTTTTTCGAGACAGGGTTTCTCTGTGTAGCCCGGGCTGTCCTGGAACTCACTCTGTAGACCAGGCTGGCCTCGAACTCAGAAATCCGCCTGCCTCTGCCTCCCAAGTGCTGGGATTAAAGGCGTGCGCCATCACTGCCGGTAACATGTATGATTTTTAAAATTATTTTTATTATCTTATGAAGTGTTTTGCCCATAAGTAGTTCTGTGTAGCACGTATGTGCCTAGTGTCTGAGGAAGCCAGAAGAAGGATCCCCTGGAATTAGAGTTACCGATAGTTCTGACCTAGGTCCTCTGGAAGAATAGCCAGTGCTCTTAAGTGCTGAACTATCTCTCTAGCCTGAAACGAGTGTTGTTTTAAGCTATCAAATCTGGAATATAGCAACTTGTAACTAATATGTATGTATAAACATATATACATATGTATTATGTAAAACTAAATAGTTAAAAAATATATATATATGTTAAACTAATATAACACACACATATACAAAGAGAGAGACTGAGACTAGATTTTCTTTTTCTTTTAAATTGGGGCTGGGCATGATGGAATTCATCTTTAATCCTAGTACTCATGAGTTCTAGGCCAAACTGGTCTACACAGCAAGTTCCAGGCCAGCTGCAGCTACACAATAGCCTTGTTCCAAAACAAAGAAAAGAGAAAAATTGAGCCAAGAAGATGGTTCAGTGGATGAAGGCATTTGCTGTGCAGGCATGAGGACTTAGTGCTCATATAAAATAAATAAAAATAATGCAAACCCTTCTATTTCTTGTCTTTTAGGTATGCTCTAACTCTCTACGGGTTCAGTCTTCTTAGGGTCAGACCCCACTGCTCTTGGCTTTTTTTCTTTTCTTATCTTTTTCTGAGACGGGATTTCTTGGTATAGCTCTGGATATCCTGGAACTTGCTCTGTCAACCAGGTCTGCCACTGCTTTTTGGGTGCTGGGAGGACTAAAGGCATGCACCATCACGCTTAGTTAGCTTTTCTTCTTAACTGTTATTGTTGTTGCATTTATGTATGTGTGTGTGTAGGTCAGATGACAACTTACAAGAGTTGGTTCTCCCCTTCCACTATCTGGGACCCAGGGGTCAGACTCAGGCCTTTTATATGCTGAGCAATGAAGCTGACCCATCTAGGTTTTCAACCTCAGCGTCTAACACATGACTCAAGTGTTTGTTGCCATAAGCGGTCCTGTGTCACCTGACAGAGTGCAGTGGGTCCATTCTTACCTCCAGGATCAGTGGGTGGGCAACTGCATCAGGCTTGATCAGGGCTAGCGTGAGTTGGAGAGCCTGAGGACTTCTTAAGATGGAGCTCATCTCAGTCCTGGCGTTGGAAAGCTGGATTAAGGACCACACAACATTGGGCTCTCAGCACTTTCTACCCCGGAACCATGTAGCCTTGCAAGCCCAGCAGGGCTTTCACCCGACACTCACAGAGCTACACTCTATGGTATATTTTGGGGCTGTAGCACACTCATTCACTTGGCTATTTGCACTCATGAGATGGCAGAGGGGACACTCAGGTTACCCTGTGAGCTACACATTCGGTTCACACAAGTATAAAGGCACCAGGGAGTTCTCCACTGAAGAGAAATTAAATTGAGACACTGCCACCTGACTTTGTCAATACCTTTTTTTTTTTTTTTTTGGTTTTTTCGAGACAGGGTTTCTCTGTGTAGCCCGGTCTGTCCTGGAACTCACTCTGTAGACCAGGCTGGCCTCGAACTCAGAAATCCGCCTGCCTCTGCCTCCCAAGTGCTGGGATTAAAGGCATGCGCCACCACCGCCTGGCACTTTTGTATCTTTTACACTCTTCTGTGTTTTAAACAAGGTTTATGATATCTGCTCTTGAACAGCCCAGCCATAAGACGACAATGACTGTCTCTACTTTTTTTTCTCCTGGTTTTTTGAGACGAGGTTTTTCCACTATGTAGCCCTGGCTGTCCTGGAGCTCACTCTGTAGACCAGGCTGGCCTGGAACTCAGAGATCTGCCTGCCTCTGCCTTCCCCTGAGCACTAGGTTTAAAGGCGTGCCATGGCTGCTGGGCTTGACTGCCTCTGCTTGGAAGGTTCTCCTCTCCAGCTGCCTTCTATCCACTGTAGAATTGGAAGGATAATAAAAAGGTCTCATGGCCACACAGCACCTCTTATCTAACATTATATGTCATTTGTATGTATTTATCATTTGTATTCATTATGCATTTGTTAACAAATACAGAGAAGGTGTCCAGGGCCACACACTGGGCACAATCACGTAACAGTCTCATTATTTTTAGCCTGAATACAGCTTAGCAGTCATGGCAGTAGTACCAGGGTAAGACCAAACAAACAAACTATGCTGAAGTTTCTTCTGCTCACATCTTCTTTACAGCTTACTACTGGATGATCCATCCTAACTATGTAGCCACGCCCAACCTAACCAGTATAGGAACAGCATACCCGACTTGACCTAATAGTATTCTAGCCGCTCACAGGGCACTGCCCAAGGGGATGTCCTTGAGACCTCTAGTTCCTCATCTCCACACTATTACCAAGTTCTAAGCATGTCACCCATACAAATTTGTAAGGACAAAAAGTCCACATAAGTCTTCTCCTTATAACTACCATGACCCTTGTGGACTTCTGTGGGGCCCTCCTCAATGGTTCCTAGGCGTTTACTCTTGCTGCTCTCTAACTCTGTTCCCAAGTATATTACAGCTACTGGAATGAAAGCTAAGCATATAGTACCCCCTTAACCCTCTAAGGATTTTCTGATTTTTGAGCTCTTTTGGGTACTTCTGTCCCTGGGCACTTCTCTGGGGTCATGTGGAACACTTTCTCTCTTTTGCTCCAGTTCATAGGCTTTTTCAGTTCTAGGCCTTTCCAGCCTGACGATCTTTGTGTAAGGAGGCTTTCGTAACCCCGTGTGTTCCACTCCCTTGCTTATCTCCTACTTGCCCATTTGAGCTCAGTTCACTTCTGCAGTCAGGCTTCCTTAATGATTCCTTTGATTACATATTCCTCATTAAAGGAAGGCTTCATGAAAGCTCATGTCTGTTTAGCTCACCATCTTCACCTTAGTCCCTACGCAGGGTGCCTAGTACGTACCTGGCTTTCCACAGTATTTATCTGGATGAATCAGTGCATGAACATGATCCAGCCATTCCAAGGCCAGGCTGCTAAGGGGTCTCCTGGGAGGACAGGCGACCTGTAGAGAGGGTGTGGTTCCAGTTAGGTTAGGGCTGTTTTAGCTATTGGTTTACAAGAAAATGCTGTCAAGTAATGAAAGTGGCTTGACTTAAAGGTCACCCTATCAGACATTTACACATATTACAAGCTGCCCGGCAAACTGAGGAAGCCACTTTTTTAAGCGCCCACGTTGGTCACGTGGTTGCTGGCCCCTCAACTCCACCGCTGCCTCACTTCTGCAGCCACGCCTCCTACACCCCCCCCCCCCCCGCCGCCGCCCCAAGTCTTGGCTCCCAACCCTCCTATTGCCACCACATTCTAGGACACAACCGTACACAACTTGGGTTTCTCTACTGCGGGCCAAAGTCCACCCCAGACTCAGCTATTCCGGCTCCAAGGCGGGCCAGGGTTCTGGGTTCACCTGGTACTCCCGCCAATCTTCCTGGCCACCAGGCACTGAGCTAGATAGCCCGCGGGCCTTTTGGGGTCCTTCAGGCACGAGGCCGGGCAGCCCTCCGGGTCCTACAGTCTAGCACTGCCCTCTTGTGTTAGAGGGATCGGCTGCAGCGCCGAGAGCTTGTTTACATAAGGGATCTTCCTCAGGAAAGTCTATTTCTTTATTTTTTTAAAAAGACTTTTAAGATTTTTTAAAAAATGTTACGTGTAAGCGTATTCTGCTTGCATGTATGTGTCTCACGTGCAATCCTTGTGCCTATGGAGCCAGGAGAGGGTGCTGGATCCTCTGGAACTAAAGATGGCTGTGAGCCTAGACCTGGGTGTTGGGAATATAACCCAGGTTCTCAGGAAGAGCAGTCAGTGCCGTGCCTTTAACCACTAAGTCATCTCTCTAGTGTGAAAATCCATCTATTTATGATGTTTTGCCTGTATGTGTATGTCTTTGTGCAGCATGTGTGTGCCTGGTGCCTTTAGAGGCCCGAAGGGGCTGTCAGCTGGAACTGAAGGTACAGAGATGTTTTTGAGCCACGTGTGGGTTCTGGTATCGAACCCAACTCCTCTGCAAGATCAGTGAGTGCTCTTAAACACTGAACTATCTCTCCAATCTGAAAGTTCATTTTTTGTCTGTCTGTCTTGCTGGTAAAAGCATGAGTCCATTTCTGCTTTCACGGGATGAGAAAAGCCTTATCAAATGCCTCTAGTCAGGCGTCTTGTTTTAATCTTACTTCCCAGGAGGGCCAAGTCCAATTTTACTTTCTGTAGTTCATCCTCATTAGCATACCTCTGGAGTAGAAGAGACCTCCCATGAGCTTAGTTTTTCTTCTGTCTACATGGAATCTGCGTGCACATACAACACAACACACACAGTGGAAGACTAGTTGCATAATTTACATTTGTTTCAGCCATTCTCAACAACTAGCCAGCGTAATCAAAGGACAGATGTTAAGAAGGATGCAGGGCTTTATTTGGAACTGGTGTTAAGAACTAACAAAGAAGCCGGGCGATGGTGGCGCACGCCTTTAATCCCAGCACTTGGGAGGCAGAGGCAGGCGGATTTCTGAGTTCGAGGCCAGCCTGGTCTACAGAGTGAGTTCCAGGACAGCCAGGGCTATACAGAGAAACCCTGTCTCGAAAAACCAAAAAACCAAAAAAAAAAAAAAAAAAAAAAAAAAAAAAAAAAAAAGAACTAACAAAGAACTGGGCAGTAGTGTCACACACTGTTATTCCCAGCACTCTAGAGGCAGAGGCAGGTGGATCTCTGTGAGTTCGAGGCCAGCTTGGTCTACAGCGAGTTCCAAGACAGCCAGAGTTGCATATTGAGACCCTGTCTAAACCCACCCCCCGCCCAGCAAAAAACCAACAAAAAGGAGTGGCTGGTAGGTAGGGGTCAAATAGTTAGGTCCATCGATAATCTAAGGAGCTACTGGAAACAGTAGCTTAATGTGGAAACCAGATATGCCTGCCTTCTAATTCTGTTACTTCTGTTTTTTTGTTTTGTTTTGTTTTTTTGTTTTTCGAGACAGGGTTTCTCTATGTAGCCCGGGCTGTCCTGGAACTCACTCTGTAGACCAGGCTGGCCTCGAACTCAGAAATCCGCCTGCCTCTGCTTCCCAAGTGCTGGGATTAAAGGAGTGCGCCACCACCGCCCGGCTAATTCTGTTACTTCAATACTATATTAGTCAGGGTTCTCTAGAGTCACAGAACTTATGGCTAGCCTCTATATAGTAAGGGAATGTGTTATGTTGGCTTACAGTCTGTAGTCCAACTCCCCAACAATGGGCACCTGTGACTGGAAGTCCAAGGATCTAGTAGTTGCTCAGTCCCACAAGACTAGTAGATTCCAACAGATACACTGGCAAATAAATGCAAGCAGGCAAAGAAGAGTGAATGAATCTTCCTTCTTCCAATGTCCTTATGTAGGTCTCCAGAAGACAGTGTGTCCCAGATTAGAGATGTGCACCACCACACCTGGATCTGATTTGTTTTGTCCCAGGCTGAGCTTGAACTCAGAGATCTCCTTGCCTTAGTCTCCTGGGATTCATAGCCACTGTGCCTCAAGGTCTCCATGCCAAGATCCAGGTCAGAAGCTTGTATCTCTCAGCCTCAAGATCTGGATCACAGGTGAGCCTTCCAGTTCTGGATTGTAATACATTCCAGATATAGTCAAGTTGACAACCAGTACAATAGCTATTACAGATACTAAGGTGTATGAACTTCACTTGAAACAACAGCAATAATAAGCATGTGTATCTTTCCCAAAACATTCAAGACTATTTGGGCATCACCTTACATCCACATATTTAGAAAACAATTCAATGTCTAGATTCTAGTGGTTCTTAGGCAAAAGTTTGTCCTGGTTTTCAGTTCTTAATGTTGCTAAGACCCCAACAGATTTGATGATAATTATGAAACGGTAAAGGGCCTGAGAAGATTTCAATTCAATTTCCCTGGGACTTGGAGTTCCATGGTAGTTAGTCTCCATCTTACAAATCTAAACTCAGTTGGGTGAAATCACTTTTTAAGAGGTTAATAGTGGGGGCTGGAAAGATGGCTCATCGGTTAAGAGCACTGACTGCTCTGAGTTCAATTCCCAGCAACTACATGGTGGCTCACAACCATCTGTAATGGGATCTGATGTACTCTTCTAGTGTGTCTCTGAAGACAGCTTCAGTGTACTCATATAAATAAAAAAAAAAATAAAATAAATCTTTAAAAAAATTAATAGTGGGTTGGCAAGACGGTTCAGTAGATAGAAACATTTGCCACCAGGCTTGATAGATTACCTGAGTATAGTCTGCAGGATCCACATGGTATGAGAATCATCCCTCGCTCACAGACTGTCCGCTGACCTCCACATGAATGCTGTGGTGCTCATGTGCACACACACACTAATCAATGTAATAAAAAAAGATTAGGTGCTGGAGAGATGGCTCAGTGGTTAAGAGCATTTTCCGTTCTCACAGAGGACCCGGGCTCAGTTCCCATTGCCCACAGGGCAGCTCACAACTGCCCCTGTAAGTTTATATAAAACCTACTGATTGCTCATATGTAAATGTGTAGAGCTAAACACTTGGGATGGAATAAGCTATCAGAGAGCTTCCCCTAGAGAAAACTGATTCTCTCAGCTGGCACTGATTCTCTGTAGCTCTTAATCTTGCCGGTGGTGGGGAGCTTAAAAAATGTCTTCCATCTATGTCAGCATGTCAGTTGATGTCATCATGCAGGTCTTGTTTGGGAAAGCATATTTCATGGGGCGCAGTTTCCCTGACATTATCTTGCAGCAGGCATCCTGATCCTCTGGCTCTGAATAATATTCGCACTCCCTTGACTTGATTTACAGTGCCAGGCCTCAAATCCAGTCAGGACACAGATGGGAACCCCCATCTGCTTGTGCCACTATTACCCTTGGGGCATCTATTGCCATGCGAGTCATTACTCTAGTCACAGGGTTCACAGCTGGGAGAGTGTTGATGACTTTTCCTATTAGCCTTCTGGTACTATGAAGGCTAGCTTGCAAAAGGCGTTTTTTTTTTTTTTTTTTTTTTTTTTAATATAATGGGATTGTACTTCTCAAGCATTTTTGTTGTTGTATTGTTGGTTCTGTGCTGTTTGGGGATCCTTGTACATGCTAGACAATTGCTCTACAAGAAAATGGTATGGCCAGGCTGTTTCTGAACTCACCATAGCCTAGGTATGCCATGAATTTGCAATTCTTCTGTCTGACCCAGTCTCTCATGTACCTGGGATTGCAGACCTGCTTCATCCAGTCCAGCTTAAGATTGTTTTGAGTCTTAGATACCTTAACTGGGAAGTATTTAGAAACACCATTATCACCAGGAATCACCCCAATATTATACTTAACAAATTTTCTTTCAGTAAAACTCCAGATTCCAAGCTGGAGAGCTGGCTCAGTGGTTAGGAATACGTACTACTCTTGCAGAGGATCCAAGCTTGATTCTCAGCTTCCATGTCAGGTTCTCAAGCTCTAAGAGGACCCACACCTTGGGTTTTTGTAGGCACCTGCACATACTCACACTTGGACACATATACATGATTTTAAAAGAAAATCATCAGGCTGGAAAGATGGCTCAGTGGTTAAGAGCACTGGCTGCTCTTCCAGAGGACCTGAGTTCAATTCCCAGCAACTACATGGTGGCTCACAACCATCTGTAATGGGATCCGACGCCTCTCTTCTGGTGTGTCTGAAAACAGCTACGGTGTACTCATAAATAAATCTTTAAAAACAAATCTTTGGAGCTAGAGAGGTGGCTTAGCAGTTATGAGCACTTCCTATTCTTACAAAGATTTGATTCTTAGCATCCATATGGTGGCTCAACACCATAACTCCACTTCTGAGAATTTGATAACTTCTGGCTTCTGCAGTATCAAAATACTTGTGGTACACAGATACATAGTACACAGTACCCTTTTATGGTGTAGTTATTATGAGACATGCTGAGAGCTATACTGCTCACAGGACACGTATCAAACTTAATTATGACCCAAGCCCTCAGCTTGTAGACATTGCAGCTACTGACATATTTATTTCCACATTGTACATTACATTGGATTTTTTTGGTCACAATTTATATCAAAATATAGAGGAATGAAAGTACTGAGTGTCTGATATATTGAAAAGGTTCTTGCCAGGCAGTGGTGGTGCACACCTTTAATCCCAGCACTCAGGAGTCTGGGGCAGTTGGATTTCTGAGTTCAAGTCCAACCTGGTCTACACAGTGAGTTCTAGGACCGCCAGGGCCACACAGAAGCCCTGTCACAAACAAACAAACCGTACCCACTCCCCCCAAAAGGAAAAGGTTCTTACTAACTGAGAAAATGTTTACCAGCCAAGTTTATGCTGAGAATCATTTATTGAAGAAACGAATGAATGAATTTGATGCAAGTATTTTCTACTACCAAGTTGTTCTTCTCAAGGAGCTGTTCTCTTTCAACACTCTCTAAGGCTTCGTACACACTAGTGTGCTCTACCACTGAACTCCAGACCCTGGCTTCCAAATTGGGAATCTTTGAAGAGTCAGTCATGCTCCACATGGCTCTTAGAGAACTCAGTAACTTTTATTGGTGTCCAAACTCATCCGAGGAGTGTTCCTGTAAGAGAAATGTTTGCTTAGAGGAATTGAAGTTAGATTAAGAGAAAAGCCAATGCATTGGTAACCACACATACCCACAATCCAGCAGGAGGGTGCTGAACACTGAACTGGGGTCGACTAGAGACCATTCTGATCTCATTGCAGGATAAAAAGAAAGCAGAGTAGATATGGGCAGAGAAGAAAAGCGAAGGACGTGGCTGCCTATGTGATTCTGAGGACTCCACTCCAGCAGAACAGATAGGGAGTAGAAGCATTACATTAGAGGTGTGTGGTACTCTGGGAAAGAGCAGAGGCTGCATGAGGAACAGAATGGAAACTGGTGTCCATGTTCAAAGTTGAGCCCTATTGATTTCAGCTCAGCGTTTGAAGTAAGTCAGTCTCTCCAGACCTCTGCTTCTTTGAATATGAGATGTAGCTAAGAGCTATGGCGTTGAAGATCCTGTGAGGGATCTGGGAGAGGGGATAACAGTCAAGGGGGTGATAGTAGGCAGGACACAGGGTAAGCGATAAGGACCAGTCCTCCTCCAGCTCTATGGTACAGGTAGAGAACCTGTGCAAGGCGGTGGGGAGGAACACACCGTGATAAACACTGCCATAGACATGTATGTCACTTTGCAAAGCTGAGAACATTTCTTTGTACTTTTCAAGGTTTGGAAATACTGGTCCATAAGATACATATGTACTCAATTTGTTACATTGTCTAAAACCTGATTGTTCTCCACAATGACTTTTTTTGTTTGTTTGTTTTTTGTTTTTTGAGACAGGGTAGCCTGGTTGTCCTGGAACTCACTCTGTAGACCAGGCTGGCCTCGAACTCAGAAATCCTCCTGCCTCTGCCTCCCAAGTGCTGGGATTAAAGGCGTGCGCCACCACCGCCCGGCTCTCCACAATGACTTTTAAGTCCTCCCCGCTCCCAGCCATTTTGAGACTGTCCTTTTGTCTCCACCAGCACTGATAATGTTCCAGCTTTACCCAGTATAGCTGGTAAATTGGAATGTCATTATTGTTTCAATTTGAATTTGTCCAGTTATTCAAGAGCATTTGAGCATGCTCTGCATGTTAATTAGCTCATGATCAAACCCAAGAGCACATCCTGTCCCTGATTTTTGTTTTAGAAACAAAGTTTTACAGTGGAGGCAAGGCTAGCCTCAAAATTACAATCCTTCTGCTCTAGCCTCTCAGGTGCTAGCATGTCAGATCTGACTTCTCTTTCTTCTGTAAAACTAGTCTTTGCCCATTTTTCTGTCAGTTTTTCTGAATATTAAGGTACAAGTGCATGGCTTTAGTCCCAGCACTCTGGAGGCAGAGGTCGGTGGTTCTCTGTGAGTTCAAGGTCAACCTGCTCTACCTAGAGAGTAGGACATGGACAGCCAGGGCTACCGAGTGAGACTCTGTCTCAACAAACAAACAAACAAACAAACACCCCAGGGGATTGGGGGTGGTAAAAGGAAGAAAGGAGAGATACTTACCCTTGTTTTCTGCCTGAGATATAGGGAAGTTGAGGTGGGAACATTTCCTTCCAGGTTCTGCCGGCTGTCTACTGACTCACCTGCAGTGTTCTTTATGTACCGGAGATCTGGCATCAGCTGGAGTAATCATAGGAGTAAAATATTTTCTAGCATAGTTTTAGAGAAAACTACATAGTCTTAATGTTTAACTCAAAATTTAGGAGAATGGATTATCAACCTGTTGAGTTATAAAATTTTTATTTCTTGCTTTACTCTTAAAAATGAAAAAGGAAAAGAGACTTTACTTACACATGGCCCATCATGCACTTTAATTACAGTTCTGTCTTCATATCTGAAAAAAAAATTATATTATGAAATCATTGTTTTTATTTATTTATTTATTTATTTAGACACAGGTTACGGTGTATAACAATCTGGGCTGTCCTGAAACTCAGTCTGTAGAGCAGGCTGTCCTGGAACTCAGATAGCCTGCCTCTGCCTCCTGAGTGCTGGGACCAAAGGTATGCACTACCACTAGCTGGCTTGAAATGATTATTTTTGTTTTGTGGTATGCCATAAACCATAACACACCCGCCGGGCGGTGGTGGCGCACGCCTTTAATCCCAGCACTTGGGAGGCAGAGGCAGGGGGATTTCTGAGTTCGAGGCCAGCCTGGTCTACAGAGTGAGTTCCAGGACAGCCAGGGCTATGCAGAGAAACCCTGTCTCGAAAAACCAAAAACAAACAAACAACCTTGAAAAAAAAACCAAAACAGTTCTTTTTGTTATTGTTGTTTTTTCTTTTCTTTTTTTTTTCTTTTTTGGTTTTTTTTGAGACAGGGTTTCTCTGTGTAGCTCGGGCTGTCCTGGAACTCACTCTGTAGACCAGGCCGGCCTCGAACTCAGAAATCTGCCTGCCTCTGCCTCCCAAGTGCTGGGATTAAAGGCGTGCGCCACCACCGCCCGGCAATTGTTGTTTTTTCAAGACAGGGTTTCTCTGTGTAGCCCAGCTGTCCTGCTTCTGCCTCCCAAGTGTGTGCCACCACAGCATGTATATATATATGTGTGTGTGTGTGTGTGTGTGTGTGTGTGTATTCAACTCTTATGAAGCTAGAAAAGAATGAATTGTATTTGTACATCTCTTTCTCCAGATTTAAAAGACAACGACAATATTTATGCCTGTGTTAACTGGTATACAGTGGATAAAGGCATAGTTTGTATGGCAGTGACAACTCAAAAAAAGGAGGGAATATCTAACATCTTCATTTTGTTAGGGTAAAAAATTAAAAACATCTTGAGACACAGAGCAAGGAATTCATGGTCAGTAGAGACCACTAACAAGTTGTTAAAATTAGCCATAATAATAATAATTTTGAGCCTCTTCATGGGCAGAGTGACCAAAAATGAAAAAGAAGCAAGGACGAAAAGACATACAAGTCTAAACAAGAAAATGAGTAATGGGCCATCTGATACTCTTGAGTCCAAAGATTCATGGTCAAAAATAACTGGTTTATGCAAATTGCTGATGTTTAAAATATCCAATCATGTGTAACGCTCCAAATCTCCCTGCTCTTCCCACCCCCTACCTATAAAAGTTCCCAACTTCCTGGGGTCTTGGTCGAATCCCCTGTCTCCTGCGTGAGATATGATTCGAACCGAGGGGCCCCTCGTTATTAAAAAACTACCTTTTTGCTAATTGCATCGAGATGGTCTCGTGTGTCCTTGGGTGGTAAGCCTATTCTCAGATCAGCATGAGGGACTCCCCTTGTGAGGCCCTTTCACATTTGTTTGTTTGTTTTTCAAGACAGGTTTTCTCTGTATAGCCCTGGCTGTCCTGGAACTCACTCTGTAGACCAGGCCGGCCTCGAACTCAGAAATCTGCCTGCCTCTGCCTCCCAAGTGCTGGGATTAAAGGTGTGCGCCACCACTGCCCAGCCTTTTTTTGTTTTTATTGTTGTTGTTTTGTTTTTGTTTCTGTTTTTTGTTAACATCTTCATTTGTAATTGCTGTGAATCCAGATTAGATTGCTTTAGTGTTGGGGTTGGTCTTCTGTGCTGTGTATTCAGATGCTGACTTCTGTACCCCGAGGTCAGGTTACAGTCTGGGCGTTGTATTGACCACTGTGCTGTAAAGAATGTTCCCCAATAATCCTGATTCGATAATAAAAAGATAGAGCCTGTGATTGAGCAGGGGAGAGAGGAAGGGGGAGCTTCAGATCAAGTGAGGGCATCTCAGATAGGGAGAAGAAGGATAGACCTTGAGGATGGACCATGAACACATGACCAAAAGAAGCTTGCTCTGAGCTGGGCAGTGGTGGCACACATCTTTAATCCCAGCACTTGGGAGGCAGAGGCAGATGGATTTCTGAGTTCGAGGCCAGCCTGGTCTACAGAGTGAGTTCCAGGATGGCCTGGGGCTACACAGAGAAACCCTGTCTGGGGGAAATAAAAAAAAGAAGAAGAAGCTTGCTCTGAGGACACACGAAACAGAGTAAGACTTAGTTGGCAAGTGTGATGGTTTGTATGTGCTTGGCCCAGGAAGTGGCACTATTTGGAGGTGTGACTTTGTTGGAGTAGGTGTGTCACTGTGGGCATGGGCTTTAATACCCTCAATCTAGCTGCCTGGAAGCCAGTCTTTAGATGAAGATGTAGAACTCTCAGCTCTCCCTGCATCATGCCTGCCTGGATGATAAGGGACTGAACCTCTGAACCTGTAAGTCAGCCTCAATTAAATGTTGTCCTTAGAAGAGTTGCCTTGGTTATGGTGTCTGTTCACAGCAGTAAAACCCTAAGACAGCATTTATCTGGCTATTAATAGTTGGGTTAGAATAGCTCAGAACCTGCCTGGCATTGAGCCAGCAGCTTGTTAATAAAAATCTTGTCTTTTACTTGGGAGCTACAAGGGAAGGACAGAGGTGGGCAGACCCCTCAACCCAATAAAATTACAGCCACACTGTAAAGTTTATTTTTGACTCCAGGGCAACTGCTAAGAGATATTTAATTTCCTTAGTTAGTTTATTTTCATTTTTCTAGACAGGGTTTTTTTGTGTAACCCTGGCTCTCCTAGAACTCAGTATGTAGACCAGGTGGCCTCAAATTCAGAGCTCTGCCTGCCTCTGCCTCCCAAGTGCTGGGATTAAAGGTGTGCATCACCCACCAGGTGATATACTTCATTTATAATTATTTTGGGTTTTGTTGGTTTGTTTTAGTTGAATGTACTGTGCAGCTTTGGCAGGCCTAGACCTTGCTATGTATACAGACTGGCCTCCAGCTCACAGCCATCTGCCTGTGTCTGTCTCCTGAGTGCCAGGAAGACACATGCACACCATAATTATTTTTGAGTTGTTGGAGATATTGAACACAGGGCCTCACATATAACAAGAAAGAATTTTTTCACTGAGCTGTATCTACAGCTCAAGAAAACAGTTTTATGTTTATTATATGTCTATATGTGTGTATATATGTATGTATACATGTATGTGTGTGATGTGTGTGTGCTGTCTATTCATCTGCGTGTAGGTACCTGCTTCACTGTGTGCATGTGGATAGCCTGCTGTATTTTCTTTTACTTCATTTTTTGAGATAGGGTCTTTCACTGATCCCAGAGCTAACCCTGACAAGCCACAATGGTTCTCCTGCCTCTGCCCCTGCCAGACGGGGTTACAGGCAAGCAGCCATGGCTGCCTTCCTCAGGTGGCTATTGGAATTTGAACTCTGTTCTTCATACTGGTGTCACAAACATGGTCCCACCGAGCCATTTCCCCAGTCCCTAATTTTTTAAATATAGTAAAAGTGAGTTTGTATATAATAGTGCCTCTTGGTCTATTGTGCTATGGGTATCTGCTACAGTTATCTATGCCAGTCATTGAGGCTGATATAAAAATTTCACTTCACAGCTGAACATGGTAGTATACGCCTTTAAACCCAGCACTCATGAGGCAGAGGCAGGTGGATCTCTATGAGTTCAAGGCCAGCTTAGTCTACAAAGTGAGTCCAAGACAGCCAAGACTGGTTACATTGAGAAAACCTGTCTCAAAAAACAAAACAAAATCACCTCACAACTTTTACGGGCTCTAGTGTAAGTTTTAGTATTTGTACAACCAAGTACACCAAACAGAGTTCATTCTTACTTGACCAAACATCTCTCATACGGAACAAGAAGATTATTCTTTTTCTTAAAAAAGATGAAGACAAGGAGGGAGGGATCTTTGACCTAGCCATATGTGCTGTGCAGACTTCTGTGCCTTGGATCAAAGAGTTGGGCATTTTGCAGTTGTTTTCAAAAGCTAAATGTCACAGGCCCCAAACTAAACCACTGACAGGATGAACGTTAAAAAAATGCTATGTGGGGAATAATGATTCCAATAAACTATTAGTTAGGCAAACCTATCACCCAGCTTACTCCTCCTCCCCATCCTCTTCCTCCTCTTCCTCCTCTCCATTCCTCCATTTATGCCCATCCCCCTCCTCCTCTTTAAGACATGTTTTAATTACATATTTTATGTGTGTGCATGAGCATGTGTTTGTGTATGTGTGTGGCATGGTGTATGTGTGGAGGTCAGAGGACAACTTTTGGAATTTAGGGCTGTCCTTCTACCATGTGAGTCTCTAGGATCAAACACCAAGTCATCAGGCTTGGTATCAAGTCCCTTTACCTGCCGAGCCATCTCACCAGCCCATCTCTGCTTCATTAGGCTGTTCTGTAGCCTGGTGAACCCACTGGGCTATGGTCACATGATCTGAATGCTGTGCCTGCTTGCTACTGAGTTCCCTCCATTTGGCCATTGTCCATGCCAGGCACTGCACTCTGACCTCTGGCTTTCTGTTTCTGTACTTTTGGACCAGGATCCCATTCAACTTTGGGGAGCAAGAGGAGAGAGGGAAGAAATGGAAAAGCAAGTAATGGAGGGGTGTGTGAAGTGAAGCTCTAATGGGAGTGGCTGAGGCAAGGAATAATAAAATGAAGACTCACAGAATTCTGGAGCACAGATGGCACTCACCCGCGTAGGTTTCTTGGTTACTGCCACATATAGGCTCACTGACTTTGAAGTAGGTAAGTATCCAGCACATCTGTATATTCTTGATGCACAAGGCCTGAAGTGAGACACAGAACACTGCTTCCTTCATCTCCCTCCAGGCCCTTTGACCATTGTTAGTGATAGCAGGAATGGGGGATGGAGTAAGGAACACTAGACCAGGAGTTCAGAAGACAGGCTTCAGCTCCTCCACATCTATCCTGGCCCTTACCATTGTTACCTATATAACTGTAGTAAATGTTTTGTGCATTTCCTAGCCTCCCACCTCTTCCTTATTAGAAAGAAAGTCTCTGTTCTACAAATCACAAAGTGTCACTGTTACAGTATAGAAAGTAAAAGCTGGGAAATGTCTTCCCAAACAGGCATTTCTGGAGCTGGAGAGATGTCTCAGCACCTTTTGCTCTTCCAGAAGAATGGAGTTCGGTTCCCAGCTCCAGTACCAGCTGGCTCACAACTGCTTGTAACCCCAGCTCCAGGGGATCTTCTGGCTTCGATGGGGACCTATATATATGTGCTGTGCACTCATACAGACCCACATGCATTAAAATACATTTTTTTTTTTTTTTTTTTTGGTTTTTTGAGACAGGGTTTCTCTGTGTAGCCCGGTCTGTCCTGGAACTCACTCTGTAGACCAGGCTGGCCTCGAACTCAAATCCGCCTGCCTCTGCCTCCCAAGTGCTGGGATTAAAGGCGTGCGCCACCACCGCCCGGCTAAAATACATTTTTAATAAGAAAGGAAAGGAATTTCTAAAAAATGGAGGGAGTTTCTTCTTTTAATTTTCTTTTTGTTGTTTCCTTTTCTACTTTTTTTCTCTGTGTAGCCCTGGCTGTCTTGTACCTCTGTAGACCAGGCTGGCCTCAAACTCAGAAATCCACCTGCCTCTGCCTCCCAAGTGCTGGGATTAAAGGCGTGCGCCATCACCGCCCGGCTGTACTGTCTTAAATAGCAGTACACTCAAACTTACCACATCACAGTTAAGAGGAAGGGTTGTCAGAATGCATCTTGGGGTTTGAGTGTGAGAGTGATGTATAAATATCCTGGTTATCACTGTGGAAATAATGTTCCATGGGACCAACATGAATTTGAGCCATAACCACCTCATGCATTTAATGGTGGATCTCACAGGTAGCTTGCAGACTGGAGTATTGTGTCGAAGAGCTCCAAGGGGCAACCAAATGAGTCTCCCCTTTCTCTCTCTCTCTTAATATTTATTTTATGTATATGAGTACACTGTAGTTGTCTTCAGACCACCAGAAGAGGGCATCAGATTCCATTACAAATGGTTGTCAGCCACCATGTGGTTGCTGGGAATTGAACTCAGAACTTCTGGAAGAGCAGTCAGTGCTCTTAACTGCTGAGCCATCTCTCTAGCACCCACTTGGACTCTCTTATGATTATGATGTTCCAAGAAAGCCACTCCTGCTCACTACCTCCCAGAAGGACCAGGGAGGGAGGCTGGCTCTCTCTCTCTCTCTCTCTCTCTCTCTCTCTCTCTCTGTCTCTCTCTCTCTCTCTCTCTCTCTCTCTTTCTCTCTCTCTCTCTGTTCCTGTTCTTGGAGCCTAGAAAGTGGAGCTCACCTTTGTCTTCTGTAGAAGTTCCTCAGTCATGTGAAAGCCCATAGGAAGGAAGAAATCTGGAAGACAGAAGCATACACAGAAGAGGTACTGCCCTGTCTATGACCCAGGGAAAAGGGTAGTTGAGGGGCCCTGCTCATTCAGGAGCATTCCATTGCATCATTAGAGCCCAGGGTTTCCTTCTTAGCACAAGCTGAGCTCTACAGGAATAGTCGGTCAGGAGTGAACCGGAGATCTGCTCCATCCACTTCATGGGAAATTAGAAAATTCATAGGTTTAACTTTTTGTCATTTTTAAAATTCTTTTTAAAATTGGTATATATCATTTTATGTGGTATTGGGTTTCATGAAGACATTTTCATATAAGTATGAACTATTTTTTGAAGCTGCAGAGGTGGCTCAGCAGTTGAGAGCACTTATGGCTCTTGTAGAAGACCCATGTTCAGTTCCCAGCACCCACACAATGGCTCACAACCACCCATAACTCCAGGGCCTTTTCCTTGCCTCTGAGAGCAGTGAACAAACAGTGCCAGTTTACAAACATGGTCCACATATGTGCATGCCAGCAAAACATGCCTGCACATAAGTCTTAAAGGAAAGTTCTTTGGCAATATTCCTCCCTGTACCCTCCACATCTTCTCCCTTTTCTTCTCTCCCCTGACAACTAGTCCTGTTCTGCTAGCAGCTGGCCCTACTGCCTTTCTTTCTTTAGAGTTGGTGTAGTCTAGGCTGGTTTTGGGATTTCTATATAAGTCCAGGATGACCTTGAACTTCTGAGCCCGCTGTCTCTACCTCCTACTGCCTCCTACTAATGTGCTAGTACTACAGATGTGTGTCCCTGTGTCCAGTTATGTAATGCTAGGGATGGAGCCCAGGGCTTTGTGGAGGCTAGGCAAGTGCTCTCCTGAGCCACCCTCAACCATCCCTGCCACTTGTATTTGTATTAGTTGGTTGAGAAAATATATATTAGGTTATGAATTATCTGTAATAATACTGAGACATCTTAAAGGATGTTGAATTTCATTAGTCTACATGTAAGCAATTATAGAAGAATCATACATAATTAATTATAGTTGAGTCACATAACTTCATATCATTGAACAACAGGGTCTCTCTACATAGCTCTGGCTGTCCTGGAACTGACTCTGTAGACCAGGCTAGTCTCAAGCCTAAACTCACAGATCCCCTGCCTCTGCCTCCCAAGTATTGGCATTAAAGGTGTGGACCACCATGCCTGACATCTATGAGTCATTTAAAAAATAGTTATTAATATTTGGCATAGGTCATGCTATCACTGTATCTTCCACCACTGGTGTGTCCTACTGTGACTCTGGGGACATTACTGCCATACAAGCTACCTAGCCTAGTTTGCAGCACACAGTATATATTTCTTGGACATGTAAAAGCTAGTGCTGGGCCCTGGGAAAACCAGCATGGTATTAAAGATCTCGGGAGCAATATGGATGAGGTCTTATAGTAATTTAAGCTGTTACTAAGCAAACATTCTCTCATGCTTGAGAAAAATAATTCCTGTTGATAACCGATGTTCCATTTCAGACAACACACCCGGCAAATGGGCCACACAGACAGCTGTCACTGATGCGGCAAATGCTGAGAAAATAAGCCTAAATGAGAAAGGATGTGTGGGGCCCCCAGAGCCTCCACAGTTAACAGTAGATGCTGCATTTGTTCAACACTGTCAATCATTAGCCAGAAGAATAGAGTCTCCTTCTACAGAGCCTACTGAAGTTCTCTTGGGGCTTGAGATACATACAGATATGAACTGTGGAAATGAGTGTTTCCTAGGCAAGTGTCCTCTAGTATTTGGAAAACCAGTGGCCCTGGATTTGAAAGGCTGGGATCCAACTACCTGTTTTGATACCAGTGACACTGTAGGAATCTTTTCTTCCTCTGGATTTCTGCTTCATTTGTAAAATGAGGAATTAAGGATCAAATGAATCTAAATGGTGACTGGGAATATAGCTAAATGGTACAATGCTTAGCCAGTATGCACAAGGTATTCAGTCTCCAGCACCGTGAATGAATGAATGAATCTAATGGCATTTACACATCTAATATCCCTATAGATTAGATAGATTGCAGAAAATGTGGATAGAACAAGAAGTTGTAACTCACCAACTGCAAAGGAAGTCCACACTGAGCTGACTAGAACAAGGATGGCAACTGAGAAGGTCATTTTCATGGTGACAGATCTGTGGAAGGAAGCAGTTATTTGCCCCTCGGCTTTACTTGCTTTCAGCTGTGGAAGACACTCCTGACTGGAGGAGCCTCAGCTCAGTGTTAAAGACAACGTCAGGGAACGTTATCAGCCTTCTGTGGGAGGAAAGCAGCTTCTCCATCTCCCCTGGCCTGATAGTGTAGAGAAGAGTAGCCTCTCCTGTCCTCCCCTCCCTCCGTTCTCCAGGGGAGAAATTCCTTCTGTGATAACCATCTGTAGAGTCAGTGTTCCTGCAACACACATGGTCGCATGTGGTTCTCTTCAGTAATTTTTCTAACCCCTACATAAGAGCAAACCACAGTAATCCCAGCACTTGGGAGGCAGAGGCAGGTGGATTTCTTGAGTTCAAGGCCAGCCTGGTCTACATAGTGAGTTCCAGACAGCCAGGGCTATACAGAGAAACCCTGTCTCGAAAAACCAAAAAAAAAAAAAAAAAAAAAAAAAAAAACCCAAACCAAACCAAAAAAACAAAACAAAGAGCAAACTACTGAAGCTAAAAAGTAAGGTTAGTACATTTAGACATTTTCCAAGAACTCTGGATTGGCAGGTGGTGCTGTCTGTGTGCTGACTTTTGCAGACTGAATGGTACTGCCATCATGGACTCAGTTGTGCTAATGTCTCAGAGCCTACTAAGTCTGGGTTCCTCTTACAGTGGTTTGAATAGGAATGGCCCCCATAGGCTCATATATTTCAGTGCTCAGTCATCAGTGAGCAGCATTACTTAAGAAAGGTGAAGAAGTGTGGCCTTGTTGGAGGAAGGGAATGGGTTTTGGGGTTTCAAAAGCTACTTCTCCAGCACAGTGTCTTCCTGTACCCCACAATGCTTCCCACCATCAAGAAAATGAACTGCTGGGCGGTGGTGGCGCACGCCTTTAATCCCAGCACTTGGGAGGCAGAGGCAGGCGGATTTCTGAGTTCAAGGCCAGCCTGGTCTACAGAGTGAGTTCCAAGACAGCCAGGGCTACACAGAGAAACCCTGTCTCGAAAAACAAAAACAAAAACAAAAAAAATAAAAAAAACAAACAAAAAAAAAAAAAAAAGAAAATGAACTGATCCGAAAACAAGCCCAACTAAATATTTTCTAAGAGTTGTCATCCTGTCTTTTCACAGCCACAGAGCATCGAGCAGGCCAGTATTCTTGGGAATACTTTGACGGGACAGTGTAACTAGGATTCAGTAGCTCACTCCAGTGTATGGCTACTGAATATCACTTTAGCCTGATTTTTGCCATTCTTCCTGGTCATCACCCCTTTTTATGTGCACCAAATCACACCCAAGCCACTGCTGAAACTTTTGTCCAGTTGTTTGCTTTGAGACAGAGTCTCACTCTATCCTAGGCTAACCTCGAACCCACTTTGTAGTTCAGACTGGCAGTCCTGCTTCAGTGTGGGATTACAGGCATGCATCCAATCTACAGATCTTTTTCCTATGTCTCCCCAGCAATTTATCTCATCAAATTAAGTCCAGCTCTGTGTGTGAGCACAGGTCTATGTTTTATGCTTTCTGGGGCTTTAGACATGCTTTCTATAGTGATCTGTAAAAGCAACAACACACCAAACAGCTTTTTTGTTTTTCTATTCTCAATGGTGCTTTAAAAGGATGTGTGCAGAATAGGTACCTAGAGGAGCAGCCTAGCTTCTCTATTGATTCCATGTTGGTTAAAATGAATGGCATGTGACTTTAGGGAAGAGGAATTCTAAAGAATGGGTAAGGCTGTTACTAGTGTTCAGCCTTGGCTGGTTGTAACCAGTAGCAAAGCACTGAGAGGCACACAGGGGACAGCTACCTCCTTCTACCCAAATGGATTCATATACTCTACTCTATAAATAACCATTTCCTGCTGGGAGCCTGTGAACAATGAAGTTCTAACAGCATGGTGTTCTCTACAGAGCAGTGGCTTTGTTAGAGAGAGTGCCTGCTGACACTGCAAAGCAGAGCTGTCTCTGGAACACATCAGCAGGATTGATGACAACTGGGTCCCCACCCCTCAGTCTCTCCAAAAGGGAGAAAGGGGCTGAAATCCCATTGGCAGTGCGGATAAGAGTGGTGGAGTAGAGAGTGGAGTAGAGTGCTCCCTGTACGCTGTCACATGGAGTAAGGAGAGCGTGGCTGCAGCAGACTCCATGGAAGCCAAATTAAAAGCCTTTTTTGTTGTTGTTGAATTTTTATGAAACTTATTTCTAAAGAAAATCCTTAGTGTTCTGAAGCCCCTTTGTAGCAGAGAAGAAGAGGCTGAAAACTGTTTTCAGTCCCCAAATACAGTTAAGTGAGTAGGTCACAGCCAGCCCAGAGGGAAAGAACTGGAGACAGTGGCCTCACAGTGAAGGCCAAACTATGTGGAGCTGATGACAAGGACGCAGACACAGCTCCTGATCTTTCAGACCAGTTGCTTCTGGCTAAATAAGGAATGTGCCAATGTGCCCAGCTATGACTTTTTAATATATTATTAAAGCTATATATGTCGCATTGTTTAACAACAAAAGAGTGAATTATTTTTAAAGCAAAATTAATAAAGATACCAGAAAAGGTTAATAATTGTGAAATGAATAAGTGCCAGAGGTTTTCAATAAATGTTTTAAAGTTGCAGTCACTTCTGGGGCGGGACCTGAAAGTCACCAGAGAGAGAGTAAGAAGCAGAAAGGAACAAAACCCCGGATGCACACTGCTGCACTCTTAAGCTTTGGGAACGCATCGCTGTTGTGTTAATAGTAACCGATGAAATTCCCCAAATGAAAGCCGGAGAGTTGGCAGCAGGAGCTCACTCGCGGGACTGAAACACCTGCGGTGCAGTCTATTCTCATGTACTGGAAAATGATCTGTCTGGGTAAGTTCAGTCCATGACGTTCCCTGAATAAAAACGAATAAGAAAACACCCTTTCATCCTCAGAAAATTATAAATTGGTTATGCACAATACCTGCTGTGCCGTTGCTCCCAGACGCTGGCTGGCTGGAAGTCTTTAGCTGGTGAAGAAAAGGAAGACTGACAGGAGGTGGTGCGGCCTTCTCAGGACAGTGCCTGGCCCTGAAAGCAGTGAGCTTTGAAGTTCAAAAGAATAAATACAAGCCGGGCTGTGGTGGGCATGCCTTGGTCTCAGCACTCAAGGAAGAGGCAGGTGATCTTTGGGAGTTTGAGGGCAGCCAGCCTGGTCTACATAGCAATGTCCAAGGCTACATATTCCATACTGAGACTTCACCTCAAGATAAATAAATAAAATAAAATAAATAATAAAAGGAAATACAGTTCAAATTATGAATCCCATGCTTCTTACTTCGGTGAGTTCACATTTCAGCTTTCTGGGCATGGAATATGTTGTCCACTGCCATTTGGAAATCTAACTCGTCTTGCCAAATTTGCTGTCATTTGCTATTTGCTATCAAATAGGGCATACTTAATTTGATTGTTTGTTTGTTTGATTTTTAAAACAGGGTTTCCTGTGGCTGGGTTAGATGCTGAGGCTATCCTTGAAATGATCCTCCTGCCTCTACTTTCTAAGTACACAGCCCTGCTGCACTGATTGAATGATTGATTTATTTTGTTTTAGGGTTTTTTTAAGTAGGTGGATTTATGTGAGTTGGAGGCCAGCCTGGTCTACAGCACTAGTTCTAAGGCAGCCTGGGCTACACAGAGAACCCCTCTCTCAAAAGAACAAAACAACAACAACAACAAATAATTTACTTTTATGTGTCTATCTGTCTCATGTTTATGGGTATCCATGGAGGCCAAAAGAAGGCACCTGGAGCTGTAGTTACAGGTGCTTGTGAGCCAGGAACTGGGGCGAGGACCTGAACTTGTGTTGTCTAGAAGAGCAAGCAGCTCCCCACCTGATGAGTTTCTGGTTTCAGGTTTTTTATTTTATTTATTTTTTTGTTTTTTGTTTTTGTTTTTTTTTTTGAGACAGGGTTTCTCTGTGTAGTCCTGGCTGTCCTGGAACTCACTCTGTAGACCAGGCTGGCCTAGAACTCAGAAATCCTCCTGCCTCTGCCTCCCAAGTCCTAGGATTAAAGGCGTGTGCCACCACCGCCCGGCTTTGGTTTCAGGTTTTTTGTATTGTTTTTTTTTGTTGTTGTTGTTGTTTTTTTTTTGTTTGTTTGTTTTTTGTTTTGTTTTTTTCGAGATAGAGTTTCTCTGTGTAGCCTTGGCTGTCCTGGAACTCACACTATAGACCAGGCTAGCTTCGAACTCAGAACTCAGAACTACTTGGGTAGCTTCTGCCACCCAAGTGCTGAGATTACAGACATGTGCCTCCACTGCCCAGCCCAGCAAGTGTTCTTGATCACTGAGATATCCATCCCTTCATGTACCTCACTCTATCCCCATCATGTTTTTCTTTTTTTTTTTTTTTTTTTTTTTTTTTTTTTGGTTTTTTCGAGACAGGGTTTCTCTGTCTAGCTCGGGCTGTCCTGGAACTCACTCTGTAGACCAGGCTGGCCTCGAACTCAGAAATCCGCCTGTCTCTGCCTCCCAAGTGCTGGGATTAAAGGCGTGCGCCACCACCGCCCGGCTCATGTTTTTCGAGATATTGCCTTTCTTCACTGGCCTGGAACTGCCAAGTAGAATAGGCTGGCTAGCCATCCAGAGCCAGAAGTCAGCCTCCCAGTGCCAGGATTGCAAATTCACACTCTACACCTGTGACCCCCTGTAGGTTCTGTATCTTCAATCAGTAAGCAGGTTACTGACTGAGCAAACCCCTCAGCCCTCTTTTTTATTGGTTTGTTTGTTGAGAAAGGGTCTCCTCTGGTCCAAGCGGCCTCTGGGAAGCTGAGGATGACTTTGAACTTCTGATTCTACTGCCTGCACTTCCCAGGTGTTAGAACAGGATGGTTCAGTTGGTTGGTTGGTTTGGTTTGTTTTCCCCGACAGACATTTCTCTGGGTAGCCCTGGCTGTCCTAGACTTGCTTTGTAGACCAGGCTGGCCTCAAACTTACAGAGATCCACCTGTCTCTGCCTCCCAAGTGCTGGGCTGAAGATGTTTCAGGGTTTTTTTTTGTTGTTGTTTTAAGGCAGGGTTTCTCTGTGTAGCCCTGGCTGTCCTGGAACACACACACACACACACACACACACACACACACACTCACACACACTCTCACACACACACACACACACATGCTCACACACATACACACACACACACTCACACACGCTCACACATACGCTCACACATACACTCACACTCCTCCCTCCCTCCCTTATTCCTCTCTCCCTCTTCCTCAATCTTCTCCCTCCCTTTTCCCCTACCCGACTCCTGCTTCGTTCCTCCCTTCTTCTCTCTAGACCAGGCTGGGCTTGAACTCACAGAGATCTGCCTGCTTCTGCCTCCCAAGTGCTGGGGTCAAAGGCATATGTCATCATGGCCCTGTTGATGGTTCAGGTTTTAAGAGCACTCATTGTTCTTGTGGAGAACCTGGCTTCAGTTCCCAGTACCCACATGTGCTCACAGCCCTCCTAACTCTGTCTCCAGGAGATCCTATGTCCTCCTCTGGCCTCTCAGGGCACCTGGAATGCATGTACAAAGACATACATGTGGACAAGTACTCATAAAGTATAAAACAATTGTTTTTAAGTTAGCTCTGGCTGTCAGGATGACTCAGAGATTGAAGGTGTTGACCTTGTAAGCCTGGTGACTTGAATTTGATCTCCACAGTCCACATGAAGTAGGAGAGAGAGAGCTGACTCCACAAGGCTGCCTTTGTACCTCCACCCCCCAAAAAACTCACACACTGTCTCCTCTTACACAATTAAAATAAAAAGCTAAGTCTGGCAAGGTGGCTCAGTGGATAAACCAGGCTTGACACCAAGCCTGATAACCTGAGTTCAGTACCCGAGGAGCGGTACCTGCCGTGGTGAATCCTCCACAGGTGCATTCAGGCGTACACATCCACTGTTCACCCAGGAAATAAATAAGTGTAATAATGGAAAAATGTAATGTTAGACCACTTTCCATTCTCATCAGTTTCCCTGTTATCTCTTTCATCAATCGGTAGGCAGGTAGAGGCCAAGGAGAAAGGCAATGCATGCCTGGGGCTCAGGCTATAGGAGACTTACCCGTGCCACCTTGACTAGATTTCATAAGATTACAACAATCAGAAACTTGCTTACCTTATGACAGTGCAACTAAACTCTAGCAAGGGCAGCGTAAAAAGAGTTGATGAAAACCTTTATTCTGGAATGGGCATGGTATCATAAATATTTATGGCATATGTTTTAGAAACATTTAAAAAATAAAATTTTATGTACTGTGACACTATTACTCAAATTTAATGTTTTTAATGAGGGCTGGAGATATGCCTCAGCAGTTAAGAGCAGTGACTGCTCTTCCAAAGGTCCTGAGTTCAATTCCCAGCAACCACGTGGTGGCTCACAACCATCGGTAATTGGATCTGATGCCCTCTTCTGTTGTGTCTCAAGAGAGTGACAGAGTACTCACATACATAAAATAAATAAATAAAATTTTTTTTAAGGGTATTGAAATACTTAGGTTATACACTTACCAAAAAATCAAGAAAACTGCTGGGCAGTGGTGGCACACACCTTTAATCCCAGCACTTGGGAGGCAGAGGCAGGTAGGTCTCTGAGTTTGAGGCCAACCTGGTCTACAGAGGGAGTTCCAGGACAGCAAGGGCCGTCCACAGAGAAACCCTGACTCAAACAAACAATCAAGAAAAAGAATCAAGAAAGTGAGACCTGATACTGCTTTGGTGTTATCTAATCCAACTCATTCATTTGATATGTGAAGAAAAAGAGACTCTCATGATAGTGGCATCTAATCTCCCATCACTTTTATTTGGGAGAGTCCACACGGACGGACACACAGCAAAGATTCTAAGTGGAGTCTTAGTAACAGAACACTGGTGGAGGGCTGTTGTTGACTACAGTGGTGGTTTACATGAGAATGTCTCCCACAGGGGCAGCTGTTTGTACTTGGTCCCCAGTGAGTGGTGCTTTTGGTGTAGGCCTTGAAGGTGTGGAAGGATGAAGTATCTCACTGGAGGATTCAAAGGGATCTATTATCCCTTCCAGTCCTTTATTTTCTCTGGCTCCTGCTTACAGCTCAGGAGCCAGTCCTCTTTGTGCCCCAGTGCAGGGAGCCAGCCCTGTCTTGGTGGGAGGAGAAGGCGATCTCTTCTTTCTTCTCCTCCTTGTTGGTTCTTCTTGAGGGGGATAGGAATTGGAAGAGCGTCAGTGGGGGTAAAACTTGGTCTTATAAGATTTGGGGTAAGACTTTAGTCTTACGAGATATTTAGAGTTGCTGTTAATAAAATCTTACTTGTCTATGTTACTAAAGTTTACTTACTAGGCTACTGTAGCTGACATGCTATCTGTTTGATCCTCTGAGGCCAGAAACTGCAATTTCTGGCCACTAGCACCCTAGCCCAGGGACAGCAGAGGATTAGGCAAATAGCCTATTCTCTCTGCAGGTGCTGCTAGGCTCTAATTTATGTCTGCTAGTCTGAGGTTGCAGGAAGAAACAAACACTTGGAGAAGTTATTATAGTTTATTACTAAGTGTAAAAAGTTTCCTATGAAAGCTATCTGCCGGGCGGTGGTGGCGCACGCCTTTAATCCCAGCACTTGGGAGGCAGAGGCAGGCGGATTTCTGAGTTCGAGGCCAGCCTGGTCTACAGAGTGAGTTCCAGGACAGCCCGGGCTACACAGAGAAACTCTGTCTCGAAAAACCAAAAAAAAAAAAAGAAAAAGTGGAATGGTCCTAAGTGGGGAAAGGGAAAAAATTCTAACAAAGGAAAAATTCTAAGTGGAGAAATTCTAAGCAGGGAAAAAAGGAAGGGGAGAAAGGATGGCTCCTAATGAATCTCTACACCTACGACTACCACTCTTTGTCTTTGTCTTCAGAACTTATACATCATTCAGAGTACATGGTCACATGTTACAAAGTTCATCACAAGTTCACACCAAAATTCAAATCATAAATTGAAATAGAAATTTACAACAGATAATGTTTACATGCATATCCATTAGGAGTAATTACCTGACTAAACATCCATCACTTGTCTGGTTCCACAGGTTCACTGAAGTTTTAAAACTATAACTAAGAAATTAGTGAAGTTTTGTATAGATAAACCCTGGCAATATATTCTCTTCTATCCTAGCACCTATAATAAATCGTGAGTTCCCTTTTAGTGACCTTTGGTTAATTGTTTTACAACCACATTGGAATGTGCTCTGAGCAAGAGAAAGTCTGGTTACTATCTAAGGGCAATTAGCTGGTGGCACTTGGGAGACTGGCAGAGTTCTCATTGCAGTTTTGAGTATCAGAAAGGGACTTAATAGCAGTCCAACTATAAAAGAGCTTAATAATCATTGATATAATTTTAGGAATTCTTATAGGATCATCATTAAGACTTAAGAAGTCATCTATTTGTCTATAGCATCACTAAAAGGAAATACATCTTCGTGGGTCTGCAGAGATCTGCTCCAAAGGGGTGTGCTATTTCTTAGTGATTGTTACATATGTTTAATAATGATAATAATAGGAAAAGCATATTAATATCAGGAATCTTTCCTAAAATTCCTCTCACAGTCTTGCTGGATGAGAGCTCACTCTGTCGCAGATTATATAATAATATGAGGCAAGCATTTCAGGATGATCACCTGCTGATTACTAGCTTGTCCCATTATGGCTCCCAACACTCTAGCTTCCATGTTTGCTGTTCCTGTCATGAGTCTCTTAGTAGGATTTGGAATCCTACTTCCAAATAAACTCTTTCTCCTATGCTTTGGTCACGGTGTTTTATCACAGCAATAGAAAAGGAACTAAGCCAATCACATTCTCTCAGCTCTTGTGTGTTTGACAGTCTCAATCATATTCTTAGCTATTTTAGGGGCTGCATGGTGTAAGAAAGTTAGTGGTGATTGACAACTTGATAGGATCTGGAATTTCCTATGGGACAAGCCTCCAGACACATTTGTGAGAGACTATCTCGATTAGGTCAAAGACATGGAATGACCCCTTCTTTTTTGTTCTTGTTTGGTTTTTGTTTCTTTGTTTTGTTTTTGTTTTTTGAGACATGTTTTCTCTGTGTAGCCTTACCTATCCTGGAATTCACTCTGTAGACCAGGGTGTCCTTGAATTCAGGGTTCACCTGTCTCTGTGTCTCCAGTGTTGGGATTAAAGGCATTTAATACAGGGCTAAACACTTCTTTAAATTTCTTGTGTCAGAGTATTTGATCATAGTGACAGAGAAAGTAACTAAGATAAGTGATACCTCGTGTTGTAACTTTAATTGTTTCAATGCCTATTTAATGATGGACTTTAAACACTTTATCCTCCCTTCTAGCCCATCACCCAATGGAGGCAGTAGAAAAGAAAGGATACAGGGGAAGTGGGCCTATTTAGAGATGGTTCTTTGGAGTAAATCTCATCTGTGGTGTCAGGAAATCAGCAGTTTAGTTCACAAGTCACAGCTCGATCCACTGGAAAACACTCCACGGATGTACCAGCAGTCCAGTTCAGTAGTGTCAGGATAGCAGCAATGGTGTTGTGACCTAGGAGGAAACAGCCAGGCCTCAGTCAAACCAGCAGGAGTCAGCAGGAGGGACCAGGGCCAACAGTAAAGCCAGGATAAGTTCTTGGCTGTGCCTCTCTCAGTGAAGGGAAGATCAGCGAAGATGTGAGACCAACAAGCATTTAGCTACACAAGCAAGCCAAGCTCAGCCTCAGTCACTGTCCATTAAGTCCTATTAAAACTCCCTCCAAACATCATGTGTCCTCCATGGTTCTTGCCTCAGCACTAGAGCCTGTCTCAGCAGACATCATTCTGCCAATTGGCCCAAAAACATACCTTCACATCTGCTCTAGCAGAACACCATCCAACACAACTGACTCTCCAAAGAACCCTTAAGTTTCCACTTCATCGTGTTTCTTTTTAAGTTATTATTTTTAATTATGTGTATATGTGTATAGGGGGTATGTTCACGCGAATGCAAGTGCTTACAAAGACAAGAAGAGCATTGGAATTCCAGGAATTATAGCTATGGGCAGTGGTGAGTTGCATAGCATGGGTACTAGGAACCCAACTCCTTTATCTGGTTGTTGAAGTGTTAAGTATTTTTGAGTTATTTTCATTTTTTATTTTTCTTCTTAAGTTAAACCTTTTTGTAATAATTACAGATTCTCATGCAGTTTTCACAATTAGAAGAAACAATACACATAACCCCATATCCACTTTACTGTGTTTCCCCCATGGGAGCATCCTGGAAACAAGTATAACAATACAAGAAATTGCAATGCATATTTAAGGTGTTTAACCGTTCATCAAATGTTCCACTCACCCCCATCCCTGGCCTTTTTTTTTTTTTTTTTTTTGAGACAGGGTTTCATCATATAACTCTGTCTAGCCTGGAATTTACTAAAAGTAGATCAGGCTAGCTTTGAATTCACCTGCCTCTGACCTCCGAGTGCTGAGATAAAAGGTTTGTGCCACCAGCATGCTGACCTCCTAACTCACTGTTCAGACAGTGGCTTGACAGTGATGGTCTCAGTGTAGGCGTGCATGAGGGTGTGCAGGTGTGGGTGTGTTCCCTCGTGTGTGCTTGTGAATGTGAGTGTGTGTGTGTGTTTATGAGGAACAGCTAAACTCTGTGTTACAACTTTGGAACCTTTGATCTCTCCTTCCAGAGCTGATTATCATGTCAACTGCAGCAGGAACAACAGAATTAATTATTGAAAACAATGTCAAAAGTAACTAAGGGAGAAACTGTCCATCCATTTCTAGACCTGGGAAGCAGATATCCTCAGAGAGTATCTCTTCCATTTTCTGGATAGAATTATGGTTTCACTGAGGGATAACTTTTCCTGAAAGTGTGATTCCTTACAGATCTTAGATCCTCAGGCTTTTGAGATAGAACATGAATTAGAAATGTGTACAGCAGTGGTGTGTCACCAGGCTGAGCTCCTTCAGTGGTGTAGCTGACAGCAAACACACCGACACCTGTGTCCCTCTGAACCCTAATGACGCTTACAAAGAAAAAAGACAAGAAAGTAGATGGGGCTAATTGGGAAGAGGAAGGAGACTAAGGGGCATGTGGGGAGGACGGGAGGGAGGAGGGTGATCAGGAGTGAAGCACAGGATGTGCTTGTATGAAAAGCTCATCATGAACTGGTCACTATGTATGACTAGTATGTCCCAATAAAACCTTTTTTAAATTTGTGCTTATAAAGTACATTCAGTTTAGACCTTTAGCTTATAAAAATTAGTTTATTTACTTTATATCCTGATTGCAGCCTCCCCTCTCTCCCTCCCATCCCCTATAATAAAATATTTTTAATACTATATAATGGAATTGACAAGGAGCCATTTCAATAGCCGCTAATAATAATTTAAAAGTAAAAGAAGAAGAATTTACATTTTTCTTATGCCTTCTGGCACACATTTGTCTCACCAGGTCATCAGACAGCTCCTGTATTCTGTTTGTAGTATCTGACTTCCACATTGTTTTCAGTATGGAAGGTCAGAGCTGGGATTTACCACAGTAAGAAGTGAGCCCAGCGCCGGGCGGTGGTGGCGCATGCCTTTAATCCCAGCACTTGGGAGGCAAAGGCAGGCGGATTTCTGAGTTCGAGGCCAGCCTGATCTACCAAGTGAGTTCCAGGACAGCCAGGGCTATACAGAGAAACCCTGTCTCGAAAAACCAAAAAAAAAAAAAAAAAAAAAAAAAGAAAAAAAAAAAAGAAAAAAAAAAAAAAAAAAAAAAAAAGAAGTGAGCCCAGCTAGTTGTCCAGGGTCGGTGTGAGTGACTCTGCTAGGAAAATGGCCATTGCTTTTGCTCTTCCCTTCTGATCAGGTGGGAAAGAACATAGTCTTCTGATAGGTAATGCTCAGAAGCTGCCAACCTGCGCCTGAGGGCACACACAGGAGCACAGAGACCTGGGAATAGCCACAGGTCAGGTTTGCTGGCTGACTTTCCCTGCTGTGACCCATGTTGCTTTTACAGTAGTTACATATAAGATGCAATGGACCTAATGGTCCCTTTCTTCAAAGGCTACACTTTTGCCAGAATGAAGCATGCCTGCTTGAGAATGCTTCAGTCCTCAAGGCAATCCTTGGCCTACTCACCATGATGAATTTTACTTCACGAGTCATTTACCAGAGTCTGTCTCTGTCATAACTCTATATCACAGACCAGGAAAATGACACTAGAGTGAACTCACAGAACCACTGATCTACACAAGGTGGACATGGGCCGTTTACCCTTAGGTTTCAGTGTTTCCCATGTTATTGTGAAAGGTATAAGTTACTTTTTTTTAATCACCACGGCATCAGAGGGAACTCATCCAACTGTATTCAATAGATCTAGGAGTCTGCCTTTCCCCATCAGTCCCACTAGCCAAAGATTAGGTGATAAATGTTTTTTATACATGCAAAGGTCCATCTGTAAGAACATCCAAATCCTGTTCGAATAATGGGCTCTGTGTGTAAGACTTGATCCATATCACAATTGTGTAGGGGATCATGATTTTCTGCCGGTGGCTGACATGAGTTTTCTGCACTCTGTTGCTTCTGACTGTAGATCATGAATGCCATTATCATCAACACCTGTAGAGACCCCCTCCTAGGAACAGCAAGGCATGCTTGCCACTGACATAAAAAATTCTGTAGTTCAAGACCCCTGGCTTGCAAAGCTAGCCTTGTTTGTGATTTCAGCAAGTGCACCTCTCTTGCTTCTGACCATGAAATGTGACCTCTGGGGTACTGTTAGGTGGAATCTGGTCATCTCACTGGAACCCAGGGAGCCCAGCTTCTTAGTCCCTCTCTTGCCCTCACCTGAAGACACTTGAGAATACAGAACCCTCTCAAGGAGCTCCACTCACATTGAGAGTGCATTCCAACAGCGTGTGGAGGTGCACACCTTTAATCTCAGCACTCGGGAAGCAGAGGCAGGCTTGGACTACAGAGCGAGTTCCAAGATAACCCAGGCTACAAAAACAAACCTGTCTCCAATACCAAAAGTAACTAAGTAACTAAGTAAGTAAGTAAGTAAATAAATAAATAAATAAATAAATAAATAAATAAATGTAAACCTCAAAAGATGAGTGAACGCTACATGAGGATATGGAAAGACAGTCCTGGTTTCCTTCCACGTTACAGTGACATTAACCCCCTCTGTATCTAGGTAGGATCACATTGAGTGCCACCACCCATGGGCTGACACTCACACCAAGTCCTGTATGTGAGCCTCCAGCACTGAGGCGTTTATGGAGTAACTGTATCTCCATGAGTGTTTTCCACCCCACGTTGTGAGCTCCGAGACCGCAGTAGGCTTCTGGGTCAGTGGGAGGCAGATGCACTCTGTTGGTTCACTGGAGAACTTAGTAGTTACTTCTGATCAGGAATAGCAGCCCCCCCCATCCTGGGGACACAGAAAATAGCAACTCAAGGTAATAGATCTCGGTTTCTAAATGATTCTTATTGAATAATAAGGTCCACATGGCCCTCGTGTGGAGAGGTGAGCAAGAGCAACATCAAATTCCCTCTTACAGGCTCTAGCAAGTATACCTTACATATGATGTTGCTTTTATTTTGTGAGTTTGTAGTTATTTTAATAATCTAGCCAGCACATTTGTGTGTGTATTTGTGTGTCTCTGTGTGTGTCTTCATATGCAGTTGTGTGTCATGGATACATGGGGAAACCAGAGGTCAATATCAAGTATCTTCTTTAGTTATTCCCTGCCTTACGTTTTGACACAGGAGCTCACTGAAGTCGGAGCTAACCAGTCTGATTCAGCTAGTCTAACCAAACTGGCCAGGGATCTTCCTCCCCCTCCACCTCCTCAGTGCTAGAATGGACATGGTTCCCCCTTAGTAGATGCTGGTGACTGAACACAGGCGGTCCTTCTGTCAGAACAGCAAGAGATTTATTAGTTCTTAGTTATTATTATTTTTTCTTTTTCTTAATTATGATCCCTCTAAGCAGTATTTACATTTTCTACATAAGCAGAATATATTTCTGAAACACAGTTCTTTCAAAACGACGGTGAAGACTTAGCTGAAAGGTAAAATTGAACAGAAAATTTATGAAAGGGACATATCGAGTTTGATAGCATCTGATACACAGGTGTGACAGGTGACTCATGCCTGTAATCCCAGCAGTTGGGAGTCAAAGGCAGGAGGATCAGAAGTTCAAGGTTCCCTTTGGTTACTTAGCAAGTTCAAGTCCAGCCTGAGCTACATGAGGCCCTGTGTCAAACAAAACAAAACAAAACAAAAGAAAATCAGAGATTGATTTCATGATAATTTATCAGTTACACAGTACTGTATTCACACTGCCCTTCAAACTTCACAGCTTAAAATAAACCATTTACCTCATGTTGTCGGGGGTTGGTGTGCGGCCCTGGCTCAGCTGTTCTTTCTAATGGTTTCTGATTTAGCTCCATCTGAGCTGTGTTTAATGCCTGTCTCTGCCACCAGGTGCCAGGTCACTTGGGTGCTAATCCTCTGGATGGTGCCCCTTGTGTGCCTGGGGGAGGATGACGGGTAAAGAGGGTCAGGCTTCTCTGTCCTCAGACTAGCCTGGGATCTTTTACTTGCCTGAACAAGGTCCCCAGAGACAGGAAGCTGGTCTATCCTCTTGAGGCAAATATTCTGAGATGGCAGGACCACATTTGCTGCTTTGTGTTAGCCCAGGAAGAGTCACAGGAGTAGAACTGACTAAAGACACAAATGGACTGGGTGCAGTTCCATCCTGGAGTGAGGGCTTAGCATGCTCAAGTCCAGCCACTAGCCCAGAAAGTAGAGTGTGCAGGGTATGCCAAGCTGGAAATTAGGGAGGAAGAAGACCAGACCTAATCTGAATGGGAGGGGCTACAGAGTCTTACTATGAAGAGGTGCCCTCCTATAAAAATGCCAGGCACATTTTTAGGTGCTCACTTGCAATCTCTGCACTGGAGATTTGTGGATTCCTGGTGCTTGCTGCACAGCTGGCCTGACCCAATCACTGAACAGCAGACCAATAAGAAGGAGAGAACTGTCCCAGAATAAGGTAGATGGCACTTGAATGACAACAGCTGAGGCTGTCCTCCGGATTCCATACTCACACATGCTCCTATGCTAAAAACACACAGAATAAGAAGAATGCTAACGAAACCCCGCCCCCTCCAGCCAGATCGTGGAAGCCACCGCCACCAGGGTGCAGGCCTGGTATATGGACGAGTCCACCGCCGACCCGCGGATGCCCCACCGCGCACAGCCCGACCGCCCTGTGAGCCTGGAGCAGCTGCGCACGCTCGGAGTGCTCTATTGGAAGCTCGATGCTGACAAGTATGAGAACGATCCAGAACTGGAAAAGATCCGGAAAACGAGAAACTACTCATGGATGGACATCATCACCATATGCAAAGATACACTTCCCAATTATGAGGAGAAGATCAAGATGTTCTTTGAGGAACATCTGCATCTGGATGAGGAGATCCGCTACATCCTGGAGGGCAGCGGGTACTTCGATGTCAGGGACAAGGAAGACAAGTGGATCCGGATTTCCATGGAGAAGGGGGACATGATTACACTTCCTGCTGGCATCTATCACCGCTTCACACTGGATGAGAAGAATTACGTGAAGGCCATGCGGCTGTTTGTTGGAGAGCCTGTGTGGACACCATACAACCGGCCAGCTGACCATTTTGATGTCCGGCTACAGTACATGAGATTTTTGGAAGGAACAGCATAGCAGTGCTCCTCAAAGAGAAAACTGCACTGTGTGAATCTCCTGCTGTGGTAACCAATTGGAAAGTTGCTCACCTCTCTGCTTTTAATGTGGACTTGAGGCTAGACTAGCTTTCTTTGGTAAGATTGTTAGGGCAAAGTCTTTTAAATGAAAGCATCTCTAAAAGTGATTTTTACATGGAAGCCACAAAAATGTGAACAAGTGACCTTAATTTTCCCTAACTGTTAGACTTAGAGGTATAGGAGCCCTGGTTTGGTATGTGCATTCATATATGGCCAATCTTCATCTCCCAGAAAGTTCTTCTGTAGGTGTCTGTTGGGGGTGTGAAGCTATGCCCTAGAGGGCAGTTATACCCAGCACAACTAACCAGATGATGTTTTTCTCCCTCAATGATTGTTGGATGGGGAAGTGGGGTTGTTGTTGTTGTTCTTTCTCCAAACTAAGTTACCTTAATTGTATGCTCACAGCTAAGCTATATTTTACTCATGTGTACATACAGTATTTTACTTGGTTCATTAAAGCCTCCCATTTAGATTCCTTATGTGATTTTATATGTATGCAATTAATTTCTACATCTGGGTAGATATTATCAGTGTGGTTTTGGGTCCTTTTACAATCAAGATTCAAAAGAAGTAATATATGATTTTTCTATTCTAGCACCTTGGGTTACATAGTGTAGATGTAGAAATCTAACCTAGCAAATGCACGGCCTTGGGCAGAAGCCCCTGTACCACAAATAAAGAATAATAATCCTGAAAAAAAAAAAAAGAAGAATGCTAACAAAGAGGCATGGATGCTTGCAACCATTTTTACGACTTCTTCCAAGTCTATCTTTTTGTTTCCCTCACTTGGAATAACTGCAATTTGTATCTTGTGCCTATAATTCAATCCTTCCCTAACTTTCATATGTGCCCTTCCAATAACCAAGAGTCAACAAAGCTATTTGGTAACTGTCCACAGCCACTTTAGAAAACACCCAGGGAGCTTCCTCTTTATCATGGACTTACCAAAATATTTACCTAGGACTGACAAAGTGACTTAGAGGGTAAAGGTGCTTGTTGTAACATGCCTGACAACCCCAGTTCAATCCCTAGAACTCACGAAAGGAGAGAATTAAGTCCCCAAACTAGTTCCTCTGACCTCCGCACACGTACTGTGGGTTTTTTCCCTCATACACATGCCAGATACATACATATTAAATTGAAAAACCCGAGAAGGTCCCCACTCATCCCAGCCACCCAAAGGACTCACAAGACACGGAACTTGTTGCAATCAACAAGAGGTATATTTCAATCAGGTCGCTGAGGCCGAGTCTCTCGTATCCCACCCTGGGATAGAGGAGCTCAACCCCTAGCAAGGGGAGTGTAGGATATTTAAATGAGAAAACCACAAACCAGAAAGGGAAGGTGGGTCCCTGGAAATTCCAGCAGACAATATAACAGAAAGTCCCAACTCATTATTCAGTCTATACAATTCAGCATATGACAGATGTAACCAGGTTCAGGAAACGGTCACAGTAGGGGAAACATCTTGTTCGTAAGGACTTAAACTCATTCAACTGTATCATCTGCCATCTATCTTGTAGTCAGCCAGCTTTCTGGAACACAAAGCCCCAGAGCTAGCTGACCTGCTCTCCCGGCTTTATTTTACTGCTAGACTGTTAAAAGTGAAATTTCTATTAACTCTTCAAAATAATTTGAACAGATTTACTTGAAAAAATATAGATAAAAAAATCTATTTACTGATTTTATTTATATGAGCACACTGTTGCTTTCTTCATACACACCAGAAGAGGGCATCAGATCCCATTGCAGATATATGTATATACATATGTATGTGTGTGTGTCTGTGTGTGTGTGTGTATGTGTTTGTATATGTGTGTATGTACTCGGTTTATACATGCTGTATAATAAGATCTCAGAAATAATAAGCTTTGAAAGTCAATCTGAATGACCTCATCAGAGAACTACCTAGGCAACTAAATTCGAGTAGACAGACTATTTAAAGAAATACACACACATTTTGAGACAGAAATAACATAAGTTTTTTTTTTTCTGAAGGAAAATGCTTAAAGTAATGGAGGGAAATCTTCCCTTGTTCTTCAGAGGGAGAGCAGAACTCCATTCCTGATCTGTGTTCACACTTCCCTTGAGAAGAACCCCTCTGGGTCAGTCATGGTCATTAGTAACCATGGGAGTTGGCTTGCTTATATTCTCTCTGGTTTAGGATTTATTAATCCAGTCCCTCATCCGTCAGGTCGTAATTAAATCTCATGCACCTGAGAGAAGTCTGGACTGTGTGGATTCAGCAGTGAGTCAGAGGCAGACTCCTTTCATTAAGGAAATTGTATAGCATAAAAGGAAACATAACAAACAGATAAATAAATGTACTTAATAATTTATTTCCAGTCTGCCCACAGGTGCTATTTAGAGAGCACCAGGGAGATCTGACACCTCTAACTTTGTGGGCACCTGTGATCAAGTTCAAAAAGACACACACTCATTCACAGAATTAAAAAAAATCAAAGATGTGACTGGGTTATCAATCTCAAATGAGGAACTCAGTTTACCCAGATGTGCTCTGAACACATTTACAGATGAACTAAAAAGAAAGACATCCTAGCTGGATGATGGTGGCTGCTGTGTTTTGACTTTAATTCCAGCACTTGGGAGGCAGAAGCAAGCAGATCTCTGAGTTCGAGGCCAGCCTGGCCTACAGAGTGAGGATCAGGACAGCCATGGCTATACAGAGAAACCCTGTCTCATCCAGGTCCTCTCAGCTGGATGATATGCACCTTTAATCTCAGCACTCAGCAGCGGGCAGAGGCAGGTGGATCCCTGTGAGTTCCAGTGCAGCCTTGTCTACACAGTGAGCCTAGGCCACCAGAGCTACATAGTGAGATACAACAAAGCAGAGAAGAATGTAGACTGGGATGAGAACATAGACTGGTGGCAGAGACAGAGAATGGTGTGAGGCTTCAGGTCCAGGGATGCCAGGGCAGCTTCTGGGACATGGCAGAGACAAGGGGTGCATTGTCTCCTAGTGTCCCTGCAGAGAACAGGGCCCTGCCACTGTCAGATAAGCAATGTCTAAACCTGGGAGAGAGTGTATTTTCCACACACCCCATCTCATTTACACTCACTTACTAATGGGCCCAGGAAGCTACTGCAACAACCATCTTCAACTCACCTTGTGCGGTGAATATCAGCGCCTCAGAAAATGTCTTCAGCTCATTTTTCCACTGGTCACTTGATGATCCCTTTGCCAGATGGCCATTATTGAAATACTGGTTTAAATACAGTGAAAGAATATCTGTTTAGGGGCAGGAGAGGTCGCTCACTGGTTAAGAGTACTGGCTGCTTTTCCAAAGGACCTGGGTTTGATTTTCAGCACCCACATGGTGTCAGTACCACTCACACTGTCTGCAATCCCAGTACCAGGAGGTCAAATGCCCTTTTCTGGCTTCAGCAGGCAAGAGATTTCATGTTAGAGGCCAACTAAACTCCACAGTGAATTCTAGACCAGCCTGGATCATAGGATGCTGTCCTCTTTTCATTCAGTCAACACACAACACACACACACACAACCCTTAAACAATTATACATTGTAAAATAATCAGATCCCTCATGGTGGAAATATCCTTGTTCAGGTGTCTGTTGTAGCAATGCCTCATGACTATTATAGGAGTTATAACAGCTCTGCATTTAACATCTAATCATCACTCAGAGAAATAAGCCAGGCCATCCTCTGCTCAGAAACATGCAAACGAAAGTTCAAGCCAAGCACTGTGGCACACTCTTTCATCCAAGCCTTGGGAGCAGAGGCAGAAGATCTCTAAGTTGAGCCCTGGACTATATATCTAGATCCAGCTTGTCATCAGGCTAGATATGCCTGTCTTAAAAAAAACAAAGAAAGAAAAAGGAAGAAGAAGAAAGAAAATTGGAAAATAAGCACAAGGAAGTCTCTGCTCCTTCAGGGCCTGCACTGTGGCGGTTGTCCCCTCTTCAGGCTGCTTTGCTTGTGCTGGGTGCTTCACATTCAACCCTCCAACTCTGTAGTACCAAAGTCAGGAGTGTGGTCTGCAGGTCTGCAGTCTCAAAACTATTTTCAGTCTGAATCAGTAGAGAGCATAGTTTAAAAAGTGTGTCTCTGTGTATATACATATCTACTTTGTATGTGTGTGTCTACGTATGTATACATGCGTCTGTCCATTGTGTATGTCTGTGTACACTCTATCATAGAGCTGGGTTCTTTGAGTTATTGTCTTTTTGTTATCTTGTCTTTTTTTTTTTTTTCTTCAGAGCTGAGGACCGAACACAGGGCCTTGTGCTTGCTAGGCAAGCGCTCTACCACTGAGCTAAATCCCCAACCCCAAGTTATTGCCTTAAAAGACAAAGGAGCACAGTTCCAAGGGTCCAGGACAAAGGCTCTACCCTGTGGATGCACAGGAGAACGTAATTTTAGAATAAAAATACATTCCAATATTTTGGTTAGTAATACAACAAGCATGAACAAAATCAGCATGCCTCTTTTACTTTTCTATTTTTGAAACAAAGTCTTATTCTTTAGCCTGTTGAAAATTAGTGTGTTACTCTGTATTTTCTAGAAAGCTCTGACAAGTACGTCATCAATCAGGGCTACCCCAGATCATGTACTTTTTTGGTCTCCACAGTGCCAGGCAGGGGTTGTTGAGCTCATCTATGTGATGAATAACACTGTGGAGTGAATTTAGTGTGAACACTCTTAGCTGAGTGTATTTGGCTCTGGTGATGTGTGTGTGTGTGTGTGTGTGTGGGGTGGGTGGGGGTGGGTGGGGATGAGCTGAGAGTTTACACACCTGCAGCTTGCTGCAATCAAAGCCTGAGGAGCTGCAGGTGGCAACCCTGTCAAATCTTTGGCCAAGCCTTTAAAATTGGAGCAAGCTGGGGCGGAGAAAGAAGAGTGAATGTGGACTTAGGCCACCTAAGATGGAGTTCTATTTGCCTAGTGTGCCACTATGAAAATCCTCTCCTATCTGGACGCCTACAGTTTGCTACAGGTGCCCAAGTGAACAAGGTAAAAGCTCCTTGGTTGAACTCCTCCATCTGGTGCATCATAAGGCCCTGGGTCTTTCCGGCTCAGTCTTGGAGTCTAGGCTACCCCAGCATGATACTCACACAGTCTGGCTTCCTTTCTTCCTTCCCTCTTCCTTCTCTTCCTTCCCTTACTTTTCTCCTTCCCTTCCTTCCCCTTCCCTCCTTATTCAGACCTGTCTACTCAGCTCTGACACATTAATGTCTCAGGAACTCAGCTGCTTCTCTTGACCAACAGGAGCACCGACCTACAGAATAGCAAACGGATACATCTAGGGCTCATGGGTTAGCATCATCCACTCTGAAGACCTCAAATCCAGTTAAGTGAGGCAGGAGTGGTGGCACATGACTTCACTGAAGCACTTGGGAGGTGGAAGCAAGATGACCAGGAGTTTGGGTCAAACTCAATTACATGAATTTAGAACCAGCCCAGGCTACTTAGACACCCCATCTCAGAACAGCAACAGTGACAACAAATTCTGCTAAACAAAAGAACAAGCTGCCCTGTGGAGATGTGCTGCTGATATGTGGCCTCCTTGAGACTCAGTGTCAGACCTGTGGAGACTGGCCCTCCTTCCTCTGAGCCCTCCTCACAAGGTGACTTGTGTTTGCTGGGGTAGGTCTCTCCAGGCTGCCTGGGCCTGGGGAGCTAGGACTGTGCTTGATTAACCTGTGTAGGCCCAGCACAGAACAAATTGAGAGCAAGGAGAAGGGGCGGTTGTTGATTGAAGGATTCTTTTCTCTCCCATAGGACTGGAATGCAATTGCAAGCAGTGATATCCTGTGGAAGTAAGGAGAGGGGCGGGGTGGGATGGGAAGAAGGGATGAGATGGGGAGGAAGGGAAGAGGAGGCCTTCTGACTCAGCTGTGTGAGGATGGTTAGTGAATAAAAGTTTTGGGCACTGTTACCTTGGTTCTAAGGTGAGGTGACTGGGGTCAGCCTGATGGGATTGCAACTGTGCATTGCAGGAAGTTCTGTGTGAAGAGATGGCTCTTCTGTGACATGGTGACCCTACAGCTCCTGGCACAGAGACATGGAAGCAGTTCTTTGTTGACCAAACATGGCAAGAACACACCAAGTCCCGGCAAAGCCAGAAGATTTCACTTACAAGGAAATTTATGTGGAGTCTGGTATGGCCTTGGGTACAATAGAAGAGACACCCACTTGTTTTTTCCCATTCTCTGCAGCCTACATTCTCAGTCAAGAAGAGGAAGGGAATTGTGTTTAAAGGGATGGGTGCTGTGCTAGCCTAGCCATAGAACCACTCTGTATCTGCTGACTGGTTGCTCAAAATTGTAAAACCAGCCATATCTTTAACCCCCTTTCCCTGAAGGCTTCCTACATTTCCCAGAGTATAGAGAGAATTTAATGGGGAAATTACTAGATAGGCTTTAGTATTTGTCTTTTATCTAAATACTTCCTAAGAACAGCTTTCTGATGGAAAGACACTTTTTAATTTCTTTCATTTATTATTTTTAGTGTATTTGTATATGTGATGTGTGTACGTGGCACAGTGTGTGTGTGTTGTGTGGGTGTGTGTGTGTAGACAAGTTTGTGGAATAGGTTCTCCCGATGGGAAAAATCTTACCTTTTCTGTATGTTTTGAAATTATATGCTGTGGTTATCCTGGAACTTGATTTGTAGACTAGACTAGCCTCAAACTCAATATCTGCCCCTTGTGTTCTCTGGGAATGGTACATCTTTGCTTCTGTCTTTTTCATTTCTTTTGTTTCTTTCTTTGTTTCTTTTCTTTCTCTCTATTTCTTTCTTCTGAGACAGGATCTCATGTACCACAGGCTGACCTCAAATCCTTCCTGTAGCAAACACCAATGACCTTGATCCTTCTGCCTCTAAATGAGAACTGGGTTACAGTTTATAAGCCTCTAGGAACAGATACGGGCACTCTCCCCACTGAGTTCCAGCCCAGCCCCCCAGTACCCATTTTGTATCTTTAGAAGCACATTAAACAGTAACTGTATCTGAACAAAGGACCAGCCTGAGTGTGCTTGACTGCCTCTGCTTCATCCTTCCCACAACTTTTATCCAAGCCTTCTACAAGGGAGAGAAAAATGAAACATACCTCCTTCCTTTTGACTTGCCCCTCAACTGTCTCGTGTCCAAATATTGTTGGGGTTTCCTTGCAGAAATTCGGGGATATGCATGTTATCTCTCAGGGCGTGGCTTGACAAGAAACCGACAAGACAGATCAGTTGTCTGTATGGTGAGTTCCAAGGCCAAGATTTCCACCTGGGATATTCATGAGGTGAGTCTGGCCAATGAGTAGCAAAAGTTACCTGGATGTCAATTCTGATTTCATCTTTTTGTTGTTGGTGATGATGAGACAGGATCTCCCTGTATAGACCTGACTGTCCTAGAAGTCCCCATGTAGATCCACCTACCTTGGCTCCTCATGTGCTCAGGTCAACGATTTATACCACACACCGGATTTTTCCCCTCTGACTTCTTTTTTAGATTTAATTATTGTGTATGAGTGTTTCCTGTGCATATATGTATGTGTAATGCACGTGTTCTGTTGCCTGTGGAGGTCACAAGAGGGTGTCAAGTCCCTTAAAACTGTAGTTGCAGGTGGCTGTAAGCTGTGGGCACTGGAGCTGTGGGCACTGGACTCGGGTCCTCTGCTTAGCCATGTCTGCAGTGCCTGTCAGTGTTTCAAAGTTTTCATCATAGAGATTGTTCACATACTAGGTCAGGTTTACTCCCAGGTATTCCTTTTAAAAAGATGTTTTTTATTTTATATTTGTATGTGACTGTATTAGTTTATGGTTGGTGCCAGATAAGTTTTTTATTTTACATATGTGTGTGTCTGTGTTAGTTTATGGTTGGTGCCTGCTGGCTGAGGCCAGAGACTGAGATGTTGTGTAGGCTTTGGGAACCCACCTAGGGTCCTCTACAGAGCATTACTTGATCTGAGCTGCTGAACCATCACTCTGGTCTCTTACTCCAGGGTTTGTTTGTTGTTGTATTTCTGTTTGGAACAGGGTTTCACTGTGTAAGAGCCTTGGGGAAAACTTCCTCTGGAGACTAGGCTGGCCTCAAAGTCTGTGATCTGCCAACTTCTGCCTGCTGGGATCAAAAGTGTACAGTGTCCACCAGGCCCATTCAGGGTGGTGTTTCAAGGCTGCTGTGAATGGGATGGCTTCCCTGATCCTCTCACTTTGTTTATTGCTGTATAGGAAGGGCACTATTGTTTTTTTCCATGTTAACTTCATAGCCTCTCAATTTGCTGGAAGTTTATCAGTTCTAAGAGTGTTCCCGTGGAGTCTTGGGGTCTCTAAGTACAGACTCATAGTGTCTGCAAATGAGGAAACTCTGACTTTTCTTCCCTTTTCTTTGCTCCTCTTGTTTGATTATTCTAGCTAAAACAATATCATTTTGAGGGAGAGGAGAGAGTGTGGATATACTTGTCTTGTTCCTGATTTTGCTGGAAATGCTTTGAGGGTTTTCTTTTTCTTTTTTGGTTTTTTTTTTTTTGTTGTTTTTTTTTTTTTTTTTTTTTTGAGACAGAGTTTCTCTGTGTAGTCCTGGCCATCCTGGAACTCACTCTGTAGACCAGGCTGGCCTCGAACTCAGAAATCCGCAATCCGCCTGCCTCTGCGTCCCAAGTGCTAGGATTAAAGGCATGTGCCACCACGCCCGGCCTAGTTTTAAATCTGTTTGAGGGATGCACTAAAGGAAACTGCCGACATGACTGCTCCATGATAATGATTAAGGTTTTTTACTGTAGATATAAGAGAGCAGCCAGAGGCTTCTAGAAGAGTCCAGAGCAGACAGAGAAAGAAGTAGACTGTGTTGTGTTTTTAAAAAGACCAGGATATGTTTTGTAGAGCAGAGTATGATGAGGTGGGAGGGGTGCCTTGGCAGGCCCACCTTGAGGCATCCCTTCCCCCAAGGTACCAAACATACGATGGGTATAGTATAGAATAGAGTTCATTTAGGGCATGGGAAGGGGAGTTGAGAAGGGAGTAGAATATGGAGAAATATGGAGAGAAAGAGAGAAAGAGAGGAGAGGATAAGCCAGTCAGAACACGTAGAAAGAAGGGGGAAGGGGAAGGGCAAGAGGGAAAAGGGGGTTAGGGAGAGAAGAGTTAGACAGAAGACACAGAGAGAGCAAGGAGGGTGACAAACAGCCCCTTTTACAGCAAGTCAGGCCTACCTGGCCGTTGCCTACGCTGGAGCCTAGAAGGCGTGCTCACATCCCTCCATTTTGGTTTAATTTTTGAAAAGGAGAAACTAGAAAGAGGTGGTGGTGGACCAGGGATAGAGTAGTCATGGTCTTTAGCTATTTCCTGCTGACTCTGAGGTGTTGTGTCTCTGGGAAACCTGAGAAAATGGGGATGTGAGGTTGGTCCAGTCTTGGGAGAATTGGCTGTTTCCTTGCTATCCAGGATCTGTGGGACCATCTGTGGATAGGAAGAAGCAGGTCCAGTAGAAGCATTTGTCTGTGAGAGCAGGTGCTAGCACATCTGGGGGTGGTTTCTCTGGAGCTGTCCTGGATGCAGATTTTGAGTACGTGCCTGGACATAGCAAGACGCTGAAACACACATATATATTAGAGGTAGAGAATAAAGTTAAGTACTTTTGGGAGAAAAATCTTCTTAGGTGTGTCGCGTCCGCCTTGACCAGCAAGTAAGACACGACACGGTCGGATCCTGCTCAAACAGCTTTATTTCAGGAACGAAACTGAACTACGGGGACCCCGAGCAGCAGAAGCCAGCTGCTTATAAATCCACCCTAGGCAGGCTAGGTGGCGTGTTCTCTCAGGATAGGTTAGGCTGCCAATACCTCATTAGCATAAGCCTGCTCGGGAAGGGCTCAAGGCCAACGGGCTTGTTTACTCAGGAAGCTGAGCTGACCTTGGAAAACCGGCGCCATCTTAGAATGGCGGCCGAAAAGTGAAAGTACACCATACTGGCCAATCACGGATCGTGGCATGGTCCAAGCCCATAGGTCCAGAGCGGTCAGATGTAACCTCACACCACTGTCAGCACAGCCCCACGCCATACAAGGAGTTGTAACTGGCAAGGACAAGCCAAGGCTCACGTCCGCTTTAGGGGCGTGGCTAAACGGCTCTCCACAGTTCCCCCCTTTTTATTTAAAATAGCGGCAACCAGCTCTTCCAAAGGAGTATATGCAGGGAGTCAGAACAATCCCTAGACCAGAGAGTCAAGCCCGTCTGGATGCACACGCAGCAAAAGCCAACTAAGGCCCAGGAGAAGCTGGTAGACTCCTGTAGGCGTGGCCCCTGTCTTAGGCGACACTCTGGCTGGGCCCTACAGACGATGCAAACACCTGCAGTGTAGACTCCAGGAAGCAAAAGCACGCTAAAGAGCCTGTGTTGTCATGGCAGGTCAGGGTCAGAGGGACCGGCCAGTCTCCACGACATGGACAGCATGCGCCAACAGGGCAAGACGTCTCCTACGCTTCTAGGCTATATGGCATAGACAGCACGCACGAACCATGAAAGTCAGTAGATGACCATGGACCCCGTAGACCTGTGACATAGGGTTCCCTCATCAAACAGATTTGAACGTAATATACCAGGTGGCAGGCCAGAGGTGTTGGGAGACACTCTTGCAAGACAGCGAAGGAAAGTAGAGGTCTGAGCCTTGTGCAAGTGTTGAAGGCATTGTAATGGAGGCCGGCACTCCATACCCGCCTTCGTGCCTTTTCTCAGGGAGAGGTAATTTGGCACAAAACCTCTATGCACTCAGACATGCTTTCAGAGAATCTATCTCAAAAATTGAGAACATCTCTAGTCGAGACTCTTCGCTACAAAAAATTAAGGTGATGTCGTTCAAAATAGTCAGAATTAGGAAATAATGCTGGATGGTCATCATCGGGTCCAGAAAGTACTCCACTACATCTCCTTAAGGGAGGCCAGCCAAACAGCTGGGGAAGCACCTTCCTCTATGGCAGTCAGCGCCTGGTAAACCACAGCCTTATGCCTTGCATGGTCACGGCGCAAGTGACATAGGAACCAAAGGCAAAAACCACATCCCAGGAGAACAGCAGCCCCCCAGACAAATACTCTTGCCCATTCTTTAAAGAAGTTGAGGGCATCCTTGACCCAAGTGATGAGCCCCTCCAGAGTGACGGGATCCAGCTTTCCACAGAGTTGAATAGAATGTCTGATTAAATTGTGTTCATATCCCATAGACCAGGTTTATAGGACGAATGACTGTATCTAGCATGTTCCAGTCACATAAGGATGTATCAGAGCACACAGTCTCATTAGCATAACAAATTTTCCGGTGTGGTGCAAAGTCAGATTTCTGCTGTTTTACCATTTTACAAGGTGGAATGTTAGGTGGTGGTCTCCCAAGTCCTCTGGTAACGTTTTGAAAATCTGGATAATAAAAGTCAAGAGTCCAATGGATACCTGCTGTAACATTAGTATCCCCATCATCTTGCATAGTCACTTTTTCACATGAAGGCATAGCATGATTAATCTGAGAACAAATAGGAAGTCCATCCACCTTTCCTCAATAGTTGAAATAAGCATGGTGAGGTAATAAGTGACTGTCAGAAAAGTGTCCCATGAATTTAGTCTGATTATTACAAACAGGAAATATCAACAGATTCTTCCCAAGTCACAGGATGTACGACAGGAGGATAAAGAGCATAAGCCCAATATACTTCAGCTCGACATCCCCGATGCAGCAACCCAAGTATGCTGATCAGCATTGCAAAGATTTGTAACAGCTTGTTGACACCCATCTCCCATTCTTGATTCAGGGATAATCGCATCATCTTTTTCTTCATCTGCCCCATTTTTGGTTTTGGCATGTCGGATACACCGTTCAGGAATCCACCTAGGAGACGTTTCATCTGTAGGAAAAACACAAACATAACCACGACCCCAGACCAATACTGGATCAGGGCCACGCATAGTGACATCTACAGGATCTTTCCAATACACTAAGGGTTTGTTAACACTTCCTACACTCCACTGACAGTCTGCAGCAGACAGACCAGCATTATCCAATGTGAGAAAATTTAAAACAAATAGAGAATGTGAAAATATAGAGGAAGGGGTATCTTTTATTCCCCATATCCCACCTTTTTATTGTATTAATTTGAGTTTTTTAATAGATGAGAACATATATGAGATAATTTCTCTCTACTTAAAGCAGATGCAATAACATAGTGGAAAAAAGTATCTACTACTACATGAACATAAGATAACATTCCAAATTGAGGAATCTGTGTAACATCCATATGCCATAAATCATTAGGTACCAGTCCTCTTGGATTTATGCCATAATGAGGAACAGGAGCTAAGGAGGCACAGGCTGAACAGTCTTTAATTATTACTCTAGCCTGTTCTCTAGTTATGTGGAACATCTTCCTTAGAGTTTTTGTAGACACACGGTGCAAAGCATGAAGCTCCTGTGCCTTATGAACATTATATATTTGAATTTTAGTTAAATCATCAGCTAACTGATTTCCCAAAGACATTGGGCTATATATATACATGCATAAGAAATACAAGAGCATGCATAGAAAAAGCTGTAACAAACTGATCATGCGTTAGGCCAAATACCAGTATTTGTAATAATTAATTATATTATTATTTGGAATAAGAAATATTTCATTAAGTTTTTCTTTAAGATACCTTTGTGATCTTAACTTATAATATTATATTAATATAGCAATAGCTTTAAAACAAGATGGTAAAACTTCTCATGGAAGTAAAGAAATATAAATCTATATTAATAATCTCTTTTATCAAAGGACTGTTATAAAACAGCCAACAACTAATTTATATATCTATTAATAACAGTTTTTTCTATTTCCTGTAAAATTATTTTTCCTTTATCAGCCAATTGTAGAAAGAAATTAGGGTTTGTATCTTTCTTGGGAACATTAAACAGAGACTAAATTCTTTGGTGGAGAGTTTAAAATAAGATCTTAGCCAATTAGCATCTATAGAAACCTTTGAAAATAATTTAAAATAAGTAAACTATCTTTTCTTACTTGAATTTTCTGTGTCACAATTTATTTAGGAATACAGCTGATTTATCAGGCATTGAAAAGATATTATCTTTAGATGTTTATTGGATCAACAAAGACTAATATGTTAAAGCTCGTTGTATGAGAGCAAAGGCTTGTATTAAAAGTCTCTTAGAGGGATCAACTAATAAGCCAATTTGCAACGAAAGAAGGTGTTTATGTTTGATCCCAGATTAAACTCTTATTGAGATCTCTTTTAAATATCTGGTTCTGAATGACTCTAACTTGAATTACCAGCTATAATTTAGTTTTTGTTACTAAAATTGTAGATTTGTAATCATACCCAATGATATAGAACAAATTTGCATTTTTTAATATCAATCAAGAATAAAAATAAATATATATTTGAGCAAAGCATTCTTACCTTTTTAGCTGTAATTTAAGAGAAAAGTACTTATCAAACTGGGAGGCACCCTTATTGCAGAAAACTGTTGGCCTTGCAGAAACTGTTGGCCTCCTTCCCAGAGCCGCTTATGAAAACAGTTGATACTTTTCAAGGTTGTATCTGCCAGTGCTCTTCTTCCAGCCACAGAGCAGGGTAAATTATCAGTTTTTTCTGTGTAAATTGAGACTGCTTCCCAAGCAAGTTTCAAAGTAAATTGAACAAACAGTTTTCAAAACATGAGACATAGAACACGACCATTCATGCCAGACAAAACAAACATATGATACATATATGGACAAATTGGTATACCAATGTCAGACAATAAACATAGAAAACAAAATTGAAAATCTCTCCTCGAGATAGCCAGAGAGAGTAGGGCGTCCCCCAATCATCTCTTGCTTCTCTGGAGGGCTCTGTAATAAGCTTTTTTTTGTTTTTCTTTTTGTAAACATGCCAGAGAGCTGGCAACTTCTTTTTGGTAACACGCCAGAGAGCAGGCAACTTCTTTTCTTATACCCTCCCGCTTCTTTTTATTTTCAAGGCTCAACTTCGTATCTTTGTTAAAAATAATTTTCTTTGCCCATTGCACTCCACCGTCCCGGCACCCTCCCTCGGCAAGGGAGTCCAGGCCGGTGGTGCGGAGGGAGGGACTCCCTCCGCCTTTAAGGGAAGCGGAGCTAAAAATCGGGTGAGATAGAGAATTTTCCATTTTACGTCTCTGTTTCTTTACTTTCACTTTTCGTTTGGTACAATTATCTCCTTTCGAGAACCTTAGAATCGTCCCAAGACAAAATAGCGACACACAAGCCAACCCACAACGGGTCTACAGTTACCATAATATTACTCTAACCAAAATTATATTACAATTTTCTGGAAACTTAAACACCTAGGCCTTTATATATATATATAATCCTAGAGCTTCCTTTAGCTCTAGCCTAGAGCCTTAGCTCTAGCCGGTACCGCCGTCTCTTTCCGAGAACGTATTTTTTCTTAACTATTTACACCCTAGAGCCTTACCTTGCTCTAGCCTAGAGTCTTAGCTCTAGCCGGTACCGCCGTCCTGAGCTGTGGAGTCTCGAATCCACGAGGATGTTGTCCTCGGGTCCCCGTACGGGCCACCAGATGTCGCGTCCGCCTTGACCAGCAAGTAAGACACGACACGGTCGGATCCTGCTCAAACAGCTTTATTTCAGGAACGAAACTGAACTACGGGGACCCCGAGCAGCAGAAGCCAGCTGCTTATATATCCACCCTAGGCAGGCTAGGTGGCGTGTTCTCTCAGGATAGGTTAGGCTGCCAATACCTCATTAGCATAAGCCTGCTCGGGAAGGGCTCAAGGCCGACACATGCGCAACAGGCTTGTTTACTCAGGAAGCTGAGCTGACCTTGGAAAACCGGCGCCATCTTAGAATGGCGCCTAGAAGTAAAAGGTACACCATCCTGGCCAATCACAGGTCGTGGCATGGTCTGAGCCCATAGGTCTAGAGCGGTCAGATGTAGCCTCACGCCGCTGACTGCACAGCCCCACGCCACACAAGGAGTTGTAACTGGCAAGGACAAGCCAAGGCTCACGTCTGCCTTAGGGGCGTGGCTAAACGGCTCTCCACATAGGTGTACATTTGAAACCTTAGTTCTTGGAGGTTGTGGTGAGAGAAGCCCCAATCCCAGGGCACAGGAGAGGAATCCCATCCTCTGGAATAGGGAACAGGTAGAAACTCAGGCTATTGATTGGCAGGTGTACTTATCTAGATGGAGTCTGTTTGGTCTATGAGAGGTGGATCTGAGTGGGTTTCCTGGAGCTTATAAGTTTACAAAAGAGATAAGTCTGTTAACAGCATGAGCACTGTTTAAGGTGAGTTTAGGGAAGACAAAAACCTTTCGTAGAGCAGAAGGAGCAAGAAGGGGATTTTCCTTCTATCTGGGAGGTTGAATAGATATAAATTGAGCACAATGAGAAACATTTAAGTTTACATTTAAAAGACAATTAAAGCAAACTTGAAACTTTTACCTTGTGAATATGATAGTTGATTATATAGATTAATATGAGAAACACCTTAAGTCTATAGATAGAGGTGATAGAGAAAAGGTATGGGATCGTGGCAACACCAGAGTAAGGGCAGCTGGTTAAAGGTGAAGTAAGATTACTTGGCAGGGTCACTGGAGAAGCTGTGAGTGGCAATTGTGAGTTAGTTCAGGGCGTACACATAGCCAGCAATCTTTAAATTGCCCAGGCTGCATGACATTAAGGAGTTGGTAGGCCGAGGTCAGGGTCTGAAGCAGAAGGCGAAATGACAGGTTAGTGTTATTTATGAGGGGGGATGTCAAGGAAGTAAGGACCTTGGAGGAGTGTAAGAATGTCCTGTGGTGGGTGAAACAGCTCTAGCTACCTCGTCAGCTTGGTTGTTTCCCTTGAAGACAATAGTGACATCCATGTCCTGGGACCTGCAGTGGACAATTCCATCATGACTTGGCCAGAGGTAGTGTGGCCATCAGGCCCAGAAGATGAGAAGCTTTTCCCTGTGGGGAGGAACGAGGGAGAAATGACTCACTTGTCTTAGGCAATAGGAGACATGGAACTCTCTGGGTGTCCTCTGTCCACAGTTTAGCCCGAGTCCTGGCAGCGGACAAGGCAATGGAGCTGTGTTTCTCAGTGGTTATCATGTCACACTCTAGGCAGTCTTGTTGTCACTGTGCTCATATCACTCAGAGATCTTGGGAGTTGGGGGTTCACTGTCAGGATTTGGTAGTCTCTGTCTATCAGAGTAAGCTTTAAATTAGAAAAGCATAGTAACATAGTTACCATAGTAGCACTTAACATTACATTTAGCAGATTTCTGACAGGGATGAGAGCCAGTATCTATTGAGTATATTGGAGTTAGACAATCTGTGTTTATTTGTTCTAGAATGTATCTAGTAAGTAAAGAGAGTACATTGTAAATTAGTAACAATAGCAAAACCAAGGCTAAAGATACCTTTTGGCAGATGGGAACTTGTTTCAGAAGTTCCTGAGGAACAATGGCTTTTATCAAACTGTCAGAAATCCCATAATCCATCTTGATCTCATTTCTGGATATTTGGAGAGTCTTGAGAGCTAACATTTACCACATACTACAGTTTGGCTACACGATTGTATGTAGTGTGCTTCTTTTGCTGTGTTAAAAGGCCATGACCAAAAGTAACTTTAAGGAAAGAACTCAGGTTAGTTCATCAGAGGAGGCTCAGACAGAAACTGAAGCAGAGGCCATGGAGGATTGGTCATTCTTTATGGCTTGCCCTCCATGGCTTGCTCAGTTAGCTTTCTTATACCACCCAGGACCACCAGCCTGGCAGTGGCACTGCCTACAGTGGGCTGAGTCTTCCACACTGATGATTAATTAGAGAAATAGTCTACAGATGTGCTTAGAGGCCATCTGCTGGCATGGATGTGGGGGTGATGCCCTCCCTCAATTCACTACCTGTGGTAGTCAGAAGTGCTCGGCCTGCCCTTTTATTGGCTGTGGCACTAGGAGAATGGGCCCCTGACTCTTTGACTAGGGAGCACAGTGGAGCTGTGCTCTCTTGGGGAGTGTGGAACAATTGACCCAGCTTTTCTCCACGTGATTCTTTCTCTGGTAGTGTCTACTAGGGTTGGGTAGGTCACCCCAGGAGCTGAACAGAACCAGGTATGGCTTGCACTGAGCATAGTCTCTTGAGACCTTCCTGGGCTGTGTGTCTCCGGGGAGGAAACACAGCTAGCTCTGTGGCAGCATTGATTGATCTGGCAGCAGCACACTGTGTAGGTAGAGCATCTCTGTTTTCTATGGTGTGGTGAGTGCTAGAGGCCCAGATGATGCCCTGGGAGAGGGATGGTGGGGACCCTAGTACCAGTGGGAAAGAACACAGGACTGGCCATGCCTGTGGTTCTTGAGGACATTACTCATGGCTTGTCTCAGGGTTATGACACTAGATTCCCACTGTGCAGACCCTGCTGGTTTATGCAAGAGTATGTTTTTTCTTGTGTACTCTGACTTGTGAGACAGCCAGCTGCTGAGCCATTGTAGGAAAGAACTGGGTGAATGCTGGATACCTCCATATGTGTTTCTTCATTATCTTCCATTCTCTCAAATATTTTGATTTTTAAAAGGTAAAAGAGCCTAATGGAGTGAACATTAATCCATTCTTAAGGTTGGTTGGTTCTGTTTGTCGGGAGAAGTTCTCTTAACCACTGAGCCATTTCTCTAGCACCTTGATTTTTTTTTTTTAAGCTAAAGAAAAGCTGGAAAAGAACCTGTTTTATCCCATTTGCAGTGTATAAGAATTGATGATATGATAAACACTCATGTGTTATAAAATGTAATACTGCCAGATGTGGTGGCCCAGGCCTTTACTCCAGCACTAGGGAGGCAGAGGCCTTCCAGTTTGAATTCAGCCTGATTTACGTAGTGAGTGCCAAGAAAGCCAGGAATATAGACTGACCCTGTCTCTAAAACAACACAACAACAACAAATCTAGCCCCACTAGAAGTGACAATAGGCACATGCTCTCTGCTTGCACTGTCAGTAAAGGTGAAATGGCTTTGAGCACAGGGCTTCTGGTTGTTCTTCATACATGTTTGTGGGAGTTAGTTCTCCCCTTCCATGTGGTTCCTGAGGATTGAACTCCTGTCGTCAGGTTTAGTGGCAAGTGCCCTTCCCTGGTGAGCCATCTTGACAGCCATGTTCTTTCTGGTCTGAATGGTGAGTGTGTGCTTGCCTCTGAGCAAATGTATGTGTCCTGTTTTCCTGTCCACTCCTGCCCCAGGTATCCAATATCTAGATGTTTGTTTTTCTTCTTTGTGTTTCTTTTTAATTTTATGTACATAGGTATTCTGCCTGCATGTATGTCTGTGTGAGGGTGTCAAGTCCCCAGGAACTGGAGTTACAGACAGTTGTGGGCTGCCATGTGTGTGCTGGGAATTGAACCCAGTTCCTTTGGTTAAGAAAAGCTGGTGGTCTTAAATGCTGAGCCATCCTCTCCAGCCCTGTGTTTCTTTTTCTTTTTTTGAGATAGTCTTGTAATATCGTTCTAACCGGCCTGCAACTTGACATTGTAGACCAGACTGGCCTCAAGCTTCTAGTGACCTTTCTGCCTCTGCCTCACTGGGCTGGGATTCTAGCTTGTGCTACCATGTCCAGTGAGGGATACTTAGAACTTTCATATTCTTTTCTTGTAAGGAAGAAGGGGTTCCATTCTGGACAAGGCTTCCAAATAAAGCTGGTGGGTGAAAGCAGTTGAACTAGAGGTGCTCAGACATGATGGATGCTCTTGTTCCCTAGGGTGTTATGACCTGGGTAAGTCCAGAACAGCCCACCTACATCAAGATGTTGACTACCCTCCCTGAAATGCACATTGCGGTCACTGTAGATTTACATGCAACTATCAAACTGTGGGACTGTCACAACAGGGAAGCTCTGGGGACTAACCAGCTGATCTATCCCTGCAATCACTGAAAGCTGTTTTACACAGGATGGCCCGATTGTCTTGGTAAGTGACCCCAAATCTGCAATAGTCACACAGAACAAAACACTTGCCAATTTGAGATCCCATTACTGTCAAATCTTAACCCTGTCATCTGGGAGTCTCTGGGAACCCTGAGAGCCAATCACAGTATACCATAAACATGGCCATCCCTTAGCCTTCGACCTACTTCATGTACATTTCTTTAAGCCATTCTTTAAAAAATATCATTTTAAAATTCTTTCCTGGGATCTGAGGAGAGATGGTTGAGTAGGTAGCAATGTTTGCTGTGCAAGCATGAAGACCCGTGTTCAAATCCCTGACACTCACATCAAAAGTGAGATGTGGCTAAGGTGCCTGTAACCCCAGTAGTGTAGGGGATGGAAACACAGGGTCACTGGGACTAGACAGCTGCTAGCCAAGCCAGCCTAAGTCCAGGTCCAATAAGAGACTCTCTCAGGAAATCAGGAGAAGAGGATAACAGGATACTTGGCATCCTTCTCTGGTTTCCATGTGTGCCCTAGTATGTAATCTTCATACACATACATAAAATACATATAACATGAACACACATACACAATCTTTCTAAGTGGTTTTACATCTTCATGTCTTTGAAATGTTTATTGCTGAATCCATGACTTTGGGTAGGGACAATAGAGAGAAAAATATGAAAGATATTGAGAAAAAAGGATAACACTGATGTCCCACTGTGTCCTGGGAAGGGGGTTTTAGGGCTTGGAAAATGTTTACACATACCCTACCTCATGTGTTTGAGACAGAAGCTCATGGTGTAGTCCTGGCTGGCCTAGACCTCCCTGTGTAGACTAGGATGGTCTAACTCACTGAGCTCAGACTGCCTCTGCCTTCTGAGTGTTGGTTGGATTTATACTGGTAAAAGTTTAAAATACCTACCCATTGGAGCAGAGGCAGGTGATCTGTTCGAGCCACTGGTCTACAATGAGTTCCGCGCCAGGTCGGAATCTTAAAAACAAAAAAATAAAAAAAAAAATCCTGCTGGGCATGGTGGTTCATGTCACAGAGGCAGGTGAAGTTCTTGAGTTTGAGGCCAGTCTGGTCTACAGAGTGAGTCCAGGATAGCCAGGGCTACACAGAGAAATCCTGAAATCCTGTCTCAAAAAACCCAAAAGGAAAAAAATTATTTTGTGTGTGAATATTTTGCTGCATGTGTGTCTATGGATCATGTGCATGCTTGGAGGTCAGAAAAAGCCATGGAGGCCTGGTTGATATCTCTTCTCTCTCTCTCTCTCTCTCTCTCTCTCTCTCTCTCTCTCTCTTCTCTCTCTTGTCTCTCCACAATTACCCACTGAGTCATCACTCCCCACACCCCAGGGATCATCCCAGATGCTGTGTGAGGCAGGCTGCTCAGAGCTTTGGGTCTCTTTTACTCGGACTTGAAGACACAGTGGTGTATCTTAAGCAGAAAATACACTGCCTCCTCATGCTTAACCTTTTCCCACTGACCGGTGCCGGTGCTCTGATTTCAGGCAGGTGATACCGAGGGTGACCTCTACATCTTTAGGATTCCAGACTTACACCTCATTTCTAAAGTTCATGTATTCCAATTGGTATTAGCGATATCTACTTCTCTCCTCAGAAGAAATGGGTCTTTCTGGGTAAGGAACACCCACATATCTTGCCAAAGGTAAGTCTGTTCTAGCAACTCCAGGGTGAAGGTGGGAGATGGTAAGGGAGGATTCAGGCAGACCACTCCTGCTCTCCTAAGTCCTATCATAAGGAAAGCCATTCCTATAGTCAGGAAATAATAATGTGCTTGAAGCAGTCACGTGACCAACCACAATGGCCAATGTCTATTAGTGAAGTGTCCTTGAGATGTGGCTCAGCCAAAGGACAAAGGCAGGTGAAATAACAGTCCCCAGAAACCTTTGCTGTCCTGACTTGAAACAATTTTGTATCACTGGCTGACATGCCTTACTCACACCCATGACACATTTCACATAAGTGCTACCATACCCAGTGCTTTGTATACTGTCTTCTCTCTTAACTGCCAGCTCTCTGGTGCCTGGTTTTTAGGTACTGTGAGAGAGATGGTCCAGTCAGTGCCCAATACTTCTCAGGGGCAAAGTATATTTATTTGGTTTTATACGTTGACATACTTTCAAACCAACCTGGGTTACAGAAGATAGTCTCAATGCCTCATTTTAAGAAAAAATTCCAGAACAGCCCTGGACTAGTCCTCTGCACAGGGAAATGTACTTAACCATTGTCTGCCTGATGAGTCCATTACAGTAGGATGACTGAGGCACCCTTTGACCTGGGTCAGGGACTCCATTCTGTCTCTGCATATGATGGGAGGGGCAGGAAGATGGTGAGTTATTTTCACCCTGAATGAGAGCAATGACTGCTCCTCCCTGTCCTGGGTGAAGAACCGATGCAGCCACTCCTGGGATTCCTAGGAAAGCCCCTTGTCTGGAGTGCACATGAGGCAGGCTGCAGAGGTGTTACTCTTCACTGACTGCACTGGGCAATACTCTCTGCAGGTGTATTTCATGAGCAGCTTACTGAGGACACAGAATTCTCCGCCACTGTGTCTACTGTTCTCTCATTCTCATTATGCCAAAGAGCCTACTGGACCCCAAGAAGGGAAGACAGGATAACCCTGATGGCCAGATGGGACTCCCCAAAAGTCACAAATTTGCCACATTTGATATGAAGCTGGAAGAGATCGGGAACCAAAGAATTGTTCAAGGTAAACCTTAGAAAATTCTCAAGCCAGACATGATGGCACATTCCCAAAATCAGGAGACTGGGTCAGGAAAGCTTCATAGAGGGCGCTGTCCACTCTGTGAAGACTGGCAGAGCTCTCTGGGTTCCAGGCCAGCCTGATCTCTACAGTGAGTACAAGGTTATCCAGGGATGCATAGTGAGACCTTGTCTTAAAAAACAAAAAACCCCAAATGACAAGCAATAACGAACTGATTATGGAGTGGCAAAATGGCTTAGGGCATGATTCTCTACCTATGGGTCCTGACCCTATGACAAACTATCTTCAAAATACTTATATCTCGATTCATAACAGTAGCAAAATTACTGTGATGAAGTATCAATGAAAGTAACTTTATGGCGGGGTGACCCCCAGTGCCACATGAGAACTGTGTTATAGTTCAATAGGAAGCATTAGGAAGGTTGAGAAGCACTGGCTTAAAGGAGAGACACTTAACTACCAAGCTTGACAACCTAGTTCAATTCCTGGAGTACCACATGATGGAGGAGACAGACCAATCCCCAAGTTGTCCCCTGACCCCAGTATATGTGCCTGTGGCATGAACATCCTACACAAACATAATAATGTAAAGACAATTTTAAAAGAAATCCTGATTTCCCACTTATCTCCCACTAGTGCTCATCATAAGCTATAAATGCTTGCCATTGTTTTGTATTTTTAGTCATTCAAGACAGGGTTTCTTTGTGTAGCAATGGCTAACCTGGAACTTGCTCTGTAGACCAGGCTGGCCTGGAACTTGGAGATCCACTGGACTCTGCTGGGATTGTGGATTACCATATAATGATGCTCGTTTTTGTAAAGGGAGCAGTAGGCTCCTTGGCCAGATGTGACCTTGTGCCTGTTTGATGGTCACTACACTAGTGACCTATGGTTTTTTTGGGGGCAGACGTGTTTCCATTTCTGTCCTGTATTAGGGACTGGGTTCTACTGTCCTTTTCTGTACAGTTGTCTTTCCAGTGTTTGAGCTATTGACTGTCAATACTGTCCCTGTGTCATAGCCTGCCTTTTTGCGGCCAAGGACATGGACTTGTCAGGACATGGACTTGTCAGACATGGATTGTCAGGACATGGACTTGTCAGGACATGGACTTGTCAGGACATGACTTGTCGTCAGGACATGGACTTGTCGTCAGGACATGGACTTGTCGTCAGGACATGGACTTGTCGTCAGACATGGACTTGTCGCAGGACATGGACTTGTCGTCAGGACATGGACTTGTCTGTCAGGACATGGACTTGTCTGTCAGGACATGGACTTGTCTGTCAGGACATGGACTTGTCGTCTGTCAGGACATGGACTTGTCTGTCTGTCAGGACATGGACTTGTCGTCTGTCAGGACATGGACTTGTCTGTCTGTCAGGACATGGACTTGTCGTCTGTCAGGACATGGACTTGTCGTCTGTCAGGACATGGACTTGTCTGTCTGTCAGGACATGGACTTGTCTGTCTGTCAGGACATGGACTTGTCTGTCTGTCAGGACATGGACTTGTCTGTCTGTCAGGACATGGACTTGTCTGTCTGTCAGGACATGGACTTGTCTGTCTGTCAGGACATGGACTTGTCTGTCTGTCAGGACATGGACTTGTCTGTCTGTCAGGACATGGACTTGTCTGTCTGTCAGGACATGGACTTGTCTGTCTGTCAGGACATGGACTTGTCTGTCTGTCAGGACATGGACTTGTCTGTCTGTCAGGACATGGACTTGTCTGTCTGTCAGGACATGGACTTGTCTGTCTGTCAGGACATGGACTTGTCTGTCTGTCAGGACATGGACTTGTCTGTCTGTCAGGACATGGACTTGTCTGTCAGGACATGGACTTGTCAGGACTGTTTTCATTGTCTCTATCAGTTTAGCACAACATGGAAGTAGGGATATGATTTTCACTAAGCATTTAGGATTTTGCTCTTTTTTTAAAAAGTATGTATGTATGTATGTATGTATGTATGTATTTATTTATTTATTTATTTATTTATTGTAAGTACACTCTCTCTGTCTTCAGACACACCAGAAGAGGGCATCAGATCACCCTTACAGATGGTTGTGAGCCACCATGTGGTTACTGGGGATTGAACTCAGGACCTCTGGAAGAACAGTCAGTGCTCTTAACTGCTGAAGATTTTGCTCTTTCTTAAATGATTGAAAAATTGTCTGTGTATTTTGTGTTTCTTTGGAACAGGACATTTGGTAGCAAGTTTCGAATTCCAAGACAGCCCGGAATGGTTCGGAGTCAGTGATAAGAACGTGATTGTCTGTTCAACTGTGTCCTCTCTCTTGCTCTTCAGCTTGGAGGGCAACCATCTGCAGAGAATTCAGTACTGCCTAGAAGAGATCTTGAGATTATGGGTGGTATGTTTGGAATATTTCCCCTCCAGTGGGGTTTTTTAAAAAATATTTACATTTTTTAAAACTTCATACTGTTGGGGTGTGCATGTGTGCATTGGCACTTGAGTGAGCACTTGCAGAGGCCAGAGGCTGATTTCCTGGTGTTAGTCTCTCTGTTTTCACCTTTACATGGGCAGAGCACCAGGCTGGCTCGGCAAGTGCCTTTCCCTGATGGACTGACTCCAAGCCCCTTTCTCTGTCTTTTGATCTGACATTGACTCCAGCCTACTCACATTTGGGTGTTCTTTGAAGGACCCCATTTATGTCATCGTCACCTTTATTAACGGCTCTTTGGATGTGTACACATGGGAGGAGAGAAGCCTGCGACTAAGGTGGTGTTATCGGCTGCCAAGCAGGAGATGTCGGACACAGCAATTGTAAGCTCTGCTTCTTAACTTAAACTAGACATTTATTTTCAAACATTTCTGGGCTGGAGAGATGGCTCAGCAGTTAGAAACACTGGCTGCTCTTCCAGAGGACTAGGGTTCAATCTCCAGCATCACATGGCAGCTCACAAGTGTCTGTAACTCCAGTTCCAGAGATCTGACTGACACCTTCACTCCAACGCATTTAAAGTTAAGTTAAATATATTAAAAAGATCTATGTAAAAATGCATTTTTAAAAGAGAAATGAACTTTCTATAAAAAGATATGACTATATTTATGATCTCCATCATCATACAGAACAGACATTGTGCTGTGTATGTGTGATATTTAAGTAGAAGCAGGAGGAACCAGAAGTTCAAGGTCACCTTCTGCTGTTTAGGAAATTTGGCAGCCAGATTGGGTTAATTGCAAAACCATCACAAACAAAAGTAGGAACTGGCTAAGCATAACACACACCTTTAATGCCAGCACTCTGGAGGCAGAGTCAAGTGGCTGTCTTGTCAGTTGGAGGCCAGCCTGGTCTACATAGTGAATTCCAGGACAACCAGGGCTATAGAGAGAGATTATGTATTAGGAATGAAGGGAGGGAGGGAAAAGAAAGAATTGCTAGTTCTTGGGATCCAGTTATTATGTCATCAGTCTCAGGCCCACAGGTGAAGTAGGGGACTGTGTCCTCATATCTTGTCTTTAATGGCAGGATGGGTTCTCCTGAGTGTGGTCCCCACTTGGGTTGCTTCATCAGTGAGCTGTCATTTCCATTTGGCTAATTTTCCTTTCAGTTTTACTTGCCTTCACCCAAGTTACCTTCAGTGATTGTGGTGCAGTCTCTGCTGTCTTGGAATCAGGCTGACCTAGAATTAGGAGATCCACCTGTCTCTGCCTGGGACTGAAGTTGTTCACCCAGAGTCCCTTTTCAACAAGGGTCAACAGCACATGACAATTTACCAATATAATTTATAGTACATGTGTGACTTAAAGATATTTCTCCCTTTGAACATAGTGGCAAACAGCTATAATTCCAGCATGCAGGAAACTAAGGCAGAAGAAATACCTCAAGTTTGAGGCTAGCCTATGCTACATTCAAATTCCTTGCAAATCTAGCCTATAGACAATGAAAACTTATTTCAATTTTTTCCCATACTCTTCCTTCTCTTGATTGATGATTTCCTTGTTGGTTGGTTGGTTTTGGTGTTTTGTTTGTTTCCCCCACAAGCTGTGGAGAGACTTTTTAGTCTGATTCAGGCCCAGTTGCTGATTCTTGCTTTGGATGCTGGTACTTGAGAGTTCCTAGCCAGGAACTCCTGCCTAGACCTGAGTCACGGAGCTTTTTCTACAGATCCTCTTTTAGTGATTTTCCCATCTCAGGTCTAGTATTGCCTTCAGTGTGTTATGAATTGATTATTGAATTATTGAGTAGTGGGAGGTATAGGAAAGTGGTGACTTTTGAATCTTCCTGAGAACATTAATTGGAGAGCCTGTTTTTTGTCCTTAAAAAAAAAAAAAATCAACAAATGATATAAGTGCAGGTTCTCCTAGGCTCTGATTCATCTATTTGATGACAGCATCATTCATTTTGGTTTGATAATGACAGCTTGCTGTGATATATTTTAAAATCTGATATTGTGATAGCTTCAGTTTTGTTGTTTCGCTCAAGAAAGCCTTGGCTATGTAAAGTGTGTGTGTGTGTTGTGTGTGTGTGTGTGTGTGTGTGCGTGTGGTGTGTGCTGCAGCATGTGCATGTATGTTGTTTTGAGACATCTTGTATACCCCCAGACTGGCCTGAAACTTGCTCTGTATTTAAGGCTAGCCTAAAACCTTATGTATCCAAGGCTTGCCTTGAACTCCCGAACCTTCTCCCACTCATTCAGTCTTGGTATTTTTAAATTGGTATTAGTTTCTTCTCCTTCAGGATTTGGAAAGGGCTCTACCATGTCCTTCTGGTTTCTATGATGTGCTGAAAGATCTATTGTCATTGGGGTCTGTCATTCTATAGGTCAGGTGTAATGTTCCTTTGATTTCAAGGTTTTTCTTTAATTTTTAGAAACTTGTTTTTGGTGAATCTAGTGTAAATGGTTGGAGCTTAATCTGCTTTAGAGTCTCTGTAGACTTACAGTTTGAGGAAGGGATTTTGTCTTTCTTGTGCTGGGGGAGTGAATCCAGGGTTTTGCACATATAAAGGATGAATTCTGATAATGAACTTTACCCCAAATTTCAGGGAGTTTTGCTGTGTTCTCAACATGCTGAGTGGAGGGAGGTAGGGGTGCCATTTTTACCACCTCGGTGCAAAGGAGAATATGGGTGTGGACGACAGGTTTCAGCTAGAGTCTGCAAGGCCACGGGCAGGAGGCTGTGTACTCGCCCAGGTTGGGCCTGACACTTATGAGCTCCTGAGTGATCTAGTAGAGGTTTCCCTCAGTATAAAGAATGGAATGATTGACATGTGCCCCACCATCTCCACGCCCCCTAGTGGGGAGGGGATGCATTGCTTCTTTACTATATTTGCTCTGAGTGGATCATGTTTGGCTAAGGGAACAGAATTTAATTTTAAAATTTATAAATTAAAATCTTTGATATTTTTCTGTGACAATTTCTCAATATATAGCCTCGACTAACCTCAAAGTGCCTCAAACTCTGTCAATGCTCTGGCCTCAGCCTATAATTTGAAGTCACTTATAGGTATGTGGCATCACACCTGACTTCTCTCCTTGTTCTTAAGCTAGGTAATCTACTGAATGACTGAGAATTGAGAAGTGGGGCAGAGGACTAATGCAGAAGCCTGGGATTGCAACTCATGCTATGAATGCTAGTCTTCCTTTGCCAATGTGAGCAGTTACTCAGAGTTAACCTGAGATTGTTCAGCAGTTTAGGCAACTGTCACCAAGCCTGACAAGTTCAGTCTCTGGAACCTGCATGATGAAAGGAGAGAACTGATTCCAACAAGTTATTATCTTCGTACTCCATGCATATGAGCATATGCATGCACTTGGACACACACACACACACATACACAAACAGGCACACATAGGGACACGCACACATATACAGACACACATATACACAGGCATGTACACATAGGCACAGACACACTCAGGTATACACACAAACATTCACACAGTAGTGCATACATATACATAAACATACACAAATAACACATAATTATTTAAAAGTTTTAAACAAATTCAGGACTGTGATGAAAAGACTGTCTAATTGTTAGTTGATAAGCCTCATTCCCATTTGAGCACTGACATCTTGTTTTTCCTTTGGCAGCATTTATAACAAAACATTATGTGATAATGTGAGCATAATTCGAATGATGAGAAATGATCACACCCCCAACTATCTGATGGCATATACCTTGAACATCGGTCCTTGAAAACTGAATAGGTCATGTGTCCTCTTTCTCAAGGATAATAAAAGTCTATTTGCAAGCGCAGGCTGGTGATTTCAGTGTTTCTAAGAAGTGAAGAGGCCAAATGTGGCAGGATACACCTTTAATCCTGACACTGGGGAGGCAGAGGCAAGTGGAAGATCTGAGTTCTGAGGCCAGCCTGGTCTACAGAGCTAGTTTCAGGTCAACCAGGGCTACATTATGAGGACTCATCTCAAACAAAACCCATGGTTAGTTGTACAAGCAATTTGTCTGTGACATCTGTCACTTAACTGCTATAGGATTGAATGAGATGACCAGGCCATATGAGCAGCCTGTGACTGCAGAAGCCATGTGGCAAATTAAAAAAAAAAAAAAGACATTTATTGAGACTATAATTATCCTTTCCCCCTTCCTCTTTAAACCTTCCCATATACCTCTCTTCACTGTTCTCTTTTGAATTCTTGACCTCTTTTTTTTTTTTTTTCTCAAACCATTTTTTTTTTTTTTAAATCAAGGTCATATTGGCTGGAGAGATGGCTCAGCAGTGAAGACCACCTGGGTTCAATTGCTAGCACACTTACAGCAGCTAGCCACTGTCATAAAGGCAAAACAGCAACACACATAAAAATCTTGAAAAAAAGAAGAAAAGAAAAGAAAAAAATATTTAAAAGTCAGGTGGTGTGAGAATACACACTTTTAATCCCAGCACATGGGAGACAGAGCCAACCAGAGAACTGAGTTCAAGGCCAGCCTGGTTTACAGAGTGAGTTCCATGACAGTCAGAGCTATGTATGTATATGTACACAGAGAAGCCCTGTCTTGAAAACCTTAAAGTGGAAAAGTAAAGTTTAATTGAACTCATGGTTTTGTTTCGGGAAATATTAAAGAGTTGGCACCATCCCCTGCTCTGTGCAGCTACTTTATGCCCCGGCAGTCCCAGTTTCACCACCTCCACAGCTAGCCCCAATACTGTGCTCTTCCCACCTCTGGTTTGCTTGCCTCAGAGCCACTAGCTCCTTCTCTGCCCATCCATTCCCTATGTCTGGTGGTAACAAATCATCTTGACCCAGTAAATCAAAACTCTTGAGGCTTAATAGTAATCAATCAGATTTATATATCAATAAATTCTCAATTCATAAGATGCCCACACAATACTTTCAGAGCCAATTGATGATGATACATGCTGCCCGCCTAGATTGGACAAGTTATCCCAATTATGCTATCCCTACATTGTAGCTACCTGTGGCTATTTCAAGCCACTCAGAATCTGAATCCTCTTTATCCTCCATTTTCCTTCTTTGTCCTCATCTCTGAAACTCTTGCTCTACTTCCGTTTTCCCTGTCCAATCACAGGCTTTTCATTGTATTGATATTTAAAGTGATTGGACAGGGAAAATTCTGCTACATGGTCTAAAAGGATTAGAGTCAATAGGGTGGGGCAAAGCCATGGAGGCAGAAACAGTGGAGTGTGCACATCTTGCTCTGCAAATAGGAAGCAAAGAGAAATCAAGGGAATATCAAGTCTTTTTAAACCTCAAAGCCTGTCCACAGTGACTCAACCCCTCCAACAGAGCCACACCTCCTAATCCTTCCAAAATAGTTCCACCAACTAGGGGCCAAGCTTACGTGAGTGGATGGGGGGAGCATTCTCATTCAGATTACCACATATGCACACACATTCATAGCACATAGAAACATGCAAAGAAAAATCCCCATAGCTAAACCCTGTGAGAGGCAAAAGCAAAGGAATCCTGAACCATAGGGTGAGCTTAAGGCTAACCTGGGTTACAAGACACCACCTCTTTTATCAAACCAAGGGACTAGAGACAAGGCTTGGCAGTTAAGACAGAGCTGGTCTTCCAGAGGACCTAGGTTCAATTCCCAGCATTCACATGTCAGTTCACAACTGACAATCCAGTTTCAGGGGATCCAATGCCCTCTTCTAGCCTCTGAGGATACCACAGCTTCTGGTACACATTCAGGGAATACATACTGGACTCTGCTGGGATTGTGGATTACCATATGATGATGCCAGTTTTTGTAAAGGGAGCAGTAGGCTCCTTGGCCAGATGTGACCTTGTGCCTGTTTGATGGTCACTACACTAGTGACCTATGGTTTTTTGGGGGTAACATGTTTCCATTTCTGTCCTATATTAGGGACTGGGTTCTACTGTCCTTTTCTGTACAGTTGTCTTTTCCAGTGTTTGAGCTATTGACTGTCGACACTGTCCCTGAGTCATAGCCTGCCTTTTTGTGGCCAAGGACATGGACTTGTCAGGACATCGACTTATGAGACCAATGAAAGGTTTTCATTGTCGCTATCAGATTAGCACGACATGGAAGTAGGGATATGCTTTTTATTAACCATTTCAGATTTTGCTCTTACTTTTTAAAAAAAGTATTTATTTATTTATTTATTTAATGTGAGTACACTGTCGCTGTCTTCAGACACACCAGAAGAGGGCATCAGATCCCATTACAGATGGTTGTGAGCCACCATGTGGTTGCTGGGAATTGAACTCAGGACCTCTGGAAGAGCAGTCAGTGCTCTTAACTGCTCAAGATTTTGGTCTTTCTTAAATGATTGAAAAATTATCTGTGTGTTTTGTGTTTGTTTGGAACAGGACATTTGGTAGCAAATTTCGAGTTCTACACTTACAACGACAGCCTGGAATGGATCGGAGTCAGTGATAAGAACGTGATTGTCTGTTCAACTGTGTCCTCTCTCTTGCTCTTTAGCATGGAGGGCAACCATCTGCAGAGAATTCCGATCTACCCACAAGAGGTCTTGAGACTATGGGTGGTATGTTGGGAATATTTCCCTTCTGATTGGGTTTTTTTTTTTAAAAAGTAGATTTATATTTTTTAAACTTCATACTGTTGGGGTGTGCGTGTGTGAATTGGCACATGCCTGAGCACTTGCAGAGGCCAGAGGCTGACTTCCTGGAGTTAGTCTCTCTCTTTCCACCTTTACATGGGCAGAGCACCAGGCTGGCTCCGCAAATGCCTTTACCTGATAGACCATCTCCAAGCCCTTCTCCCTGTCTTTTTGATCTGACATTGACTCCAGCCTTATCACATTTTGGTGTTCTTTGAAGGACCCCGTTTATGTCATCGTCACCTTTATAGACGGCTCTTTGGAGGTATATGCATCAGAGGAGAGAAGCCTGCTGCTCAGGAAATGTTATCTGCTGCCAAACAGGAGATGTCCGACACGGCAGTGGTAAGTTCTGCTTCTTAACTTAAACTAGACATTAATTTTCAAACATTTCTGGGTCTGGAGAGATGGCTCAGCAGTTAGAAACACTGACTGCTCTTCCAGAGGACTATGGTTCAATCTCCAGCATCACATGGCAGCTCACAAGTGTCTGTAACTCCAGTTCCAGAGATCTGACTGACACCTTCACTCCAATGCATTTAAAGTTCAGTTAAACATATTAAAAAGTTCTTGTAAAAATGCATTTTTAAAAGAGAAATGAACTTTCTATAAAAAGATGACTATATTTATGATCTCCATGATTGTACAGAACAGATATTGTGCTGTGTATCTGTAATATTTAAGTAGAGGTAGGAGGATCCAGAAGTTCAAGGTCTCCTTCTGCTGTTTAGGAAATTACAACATCACAGCTGAAGAAACTGAAAACAACTAAAATGGAAAGGCATGCCAGTTCACAGACTAGTGAATTTAACATCTTTAAAATGACACATTTTCCCAAATGACTTACAGATTCAAGGCAATCCCTACAAAATCTCAACAATGCTCTTTTTTTTTTTTTCTACTAAATAGAGGTTTATTTCCAGAAGTTAAAAGGCTCCATTTACATACATATGAACAGATGTCAGCTTTGACCCACTCAGGGTGGTGGACACCCCTGGGAGATAAACTGGTTACAACCAACAGAAGCAGAGATCAGTGGGCTGGCTCAGTTCTCAAGACCCAGAAGCGCTGGCCAGCCTAACCCCGTCCCTGTGTGAGACTATCTTCCCACAGGATGTGTGTGCTGAACAGATGGGACAGGGAAAACATCTCAGTCGGAGTCATAAGCATCTAGTCTGATGGTGGCATCCACTGTAGTGGCAAAGCTGTCGTCCTGGCCGTTTAGCCGTTCCCGGATCAGCTCTGCCATGGCTCTCTCGGTCCGCCTCTCCAGCCTCTTCAGCTTCTCGGCCACATCTCTCTTGAGATCCCAATCAGGTTTCCGAGGTGCTAGGTTGGCCAGGTCCACTTCCTCAAGACAGGCTCTGGCTTGGCAGCCTCCAGCTGCTCCTTCACCTTCTCCTCCACTGCAACTGGCTTGGCCTGGGGGACCCGCCTCCTCTTCAGGTCTTCATCCTCTGGGACATAGTTCCGAAGCCTGAGTTCCCTGTGCTTCCCAACTTCTGCTTCCTCTTTCCTGAGCTTCTTGGTCGCTGGCTCCTCATCTTCCCTGTCCTTGCGCCCACTTTTCTCCCGGAGGGCCTTCAGCCGTTCTTTCCGCCTCAGCGCCTCTTTTTCCAGGTGGCCCACACCAGCAGGAGCAGCAAACATCATTTCTGAGGCCCCTCCTTTTTCTGCTCCTGCCTCCGCAGGCTCAGGGACTTATGGCCGATTTGTAGAATCAGACCTTCCTGGACCTGTTGGACTCGAAGATCCAAACCAGGGGACACGTTCCCGCAGACACACCACACACAGAAAGGGACCCACTGCCAAAACTGGAGGTTTACTGATAATAATAATAACAACCAATGCACTGGCGTTCTCTTCCTGCCAGCATGCAGAGTTGGATCCAACACCAGGTTTTATACACTTTAAGGCGTGGAACGGGCACATTATGATTGGCCAAACAGTGTGACTTTTAAACTGATTGGTCTTGGAGGTGGCAAGGACCTGCCTTGTCTGGAAGTGGCATGATTGGTAAGTCCTGTGGGATGTATCTAAGTGCTCTGGGCCTTTCTAACCCACAGGTGGGTTCCCTCCCCTGTGATCTGGGGAATGTTAATCCTCTTTTCCCTTCCTCCTAATGTTAATCTGACTCAGGAATGTGCTCCTCCCTGGGTGTGTCCCAGAGGGGGGGTAAGGAATGTGCTCCTCCAAGGGATGTCCTGGGGCAGTTAAGTTTTAAGTTTAACCGAATTCCTGCAGACTCAGGAAAGTGCTGTTTGACCACCGAGCCCTCACAACCAGACAGGACCATGCAGTGTGTGGTGTGTGTGTGTGTGTGTGTGTGTGTGTGTGTGTGTGTAAGGCAGGAAGTTTGATGAGGATGCTTGTCCCTAACAGGGCGGGCTGGGCCAACTTCCTTAAAGAAAAGGGAGCCAAGCTGAAAAGAATAAACTTTTTATTCGAGACCCCCTAGCATGTAGAGGCTGAAGCCAGGCCATCTGTGTTGCAGGAACTTAGCCGACCACAAAAGGGGGAACCAAGAATGCAGGTAATTGCCGGGCGGTGTGGCACACGCCTTAATCCCAGCACTTGGGAGGCAGAGGGAGGCAGATTTCTGAGTTCGAGGCCAGCCTGGTCTAGGGGTGAGTTCCAGGACAGCCAGAACTACACAGAGAAACCCTGTCTCGAAAAACCAAAAAATAATTAATAATTACGAAAAAAAAAAAAAAAAGAATACAGGTGATCTGGTTCTTAGGCTCTGGGTTCCTAGGACAGGCTACCACATGATAGATGATTAGATAACATTAAATTCTTGAAAAGTAATTAATTACAGGGTGTTGCCCACATGATCCTTCCACTGGTTTTTTATGATACTCTCCGCTGATGTTTTATGATTTGTTTTATGATTCCCCTCATCCTCCATCACCCCCATGGTTCTGTGTTTTTTTCCCTTATAAAGCCTTCTCCCTCTGGCCTTGGTGTCGACACTCCTTTTGTGAGTCTCGGCCTCATCGGGCTGCTATACAGAAATAAAGCTTTATGCGGTTTGCAGCAAGTTCGGTCTCTTGAGTTTCTCGGTGGCCATGAATTCCCACAACTTGAGAGAGGGTCTCCCCTCGGGGGTCTTTCCAAGCCATGCCTAGAAGGGTGAGAAGCTCTCTGAAACACAAAGCTCTTGCATAGAGCCAGAGTCCCTAGAACTAGATGGGATCAGTAGGATAGGGGATGGGTGTGTGTGACTCAGCGATAACCTGGACAGAGGGTGTTTGACCTACAGAGGGAGCTTCTCCACCCCCACATCATGAAAGTGAAGACACATCATACCAAAACCTATGGAATACACTGAAGGCAGTGCTAAGAGGAAAGCTCATAGCTCTAAGTGCATACAAAAAGAAACTGGAGAGAGAACACACTAGCAGCTTGACAACACACCTGAAAGCTCTAGAACAAAAAGAAGCAAATACACCCAAGAGAGTAGACGGCAGGAAATAATTAAACCCAGGGCTGAAATCAACCAAATAAAAATAAAGAGAACTATACAAAGAATCAATAAAACCAGGAGCTGGTTCTTTGAGAAAATCAACAAAATAGATAAACCCTTAGCCAGACTATAATCAGAGGGCAGAGAGACAGTATCCAATTCAATAAAATCCGAACTGAAAAGGGTGACATAACAACAGAAACCGAGGAAATTCAACAAATCATCAGATCCTACTACAAAAGCCTATACTCAACAAAATTGGAAAATCTGGATGAAATGGACAATTTTCTAGACAAGTATCAGTTACCAATGTTAAATCAGGATCAGATAAACCATCTTAACAGTCCCATAACCTCGAAAGAAATAGAAGCAGTCATTAAAAGTCTCCCCACCAAAAAAAGTCCAGGTCCAGATGGTTTTAGTGCAGAATTCTATCAAACCTTCAAGGAAGATCTAATACCAATTCTCTTCAAACTATTCCACAAAATAGAAACAGAAGGAACACTACCTAATTCATTCTATGAAGCCACAATTATGCTTATACCTAAACCACACAAAGACCCAACAAGAAAAGAGAACTTCAGACCAATCTCCCTTATGAATATCGATGCAAAAAATACTGAATAAAATTCTCTCAAACTGAATCCAAGAACACATCAAAACACTTATCCATCATGATCAAGTAGGCTTTATCCCAGGAATGCAGGGTTGGTTCAATATACGGAAATCCATCAACGTAATCCACTACATAAATAAACTCAAAGAAAAAAACCACATGATCATATCTCTTGATGCTGAGAAAGCATTTGACAAAATTCAACACCCCTTCATGATAAAAGTCTTGGAAAGATCAGGAATTCAAGGTCCATACCTAAACATAGTAAAAGCAATATACAGCAAGCCAGTAGCCAACATCAAACTAAATAGAGAGAAACTTGAAGCAATCCCATTAAAATCAGGGACTAGACAAGGCTGCCCACTCTCCCCCTACCTGTTCAATATAGTTCTGGAAGTCCTAGCCAGAGCAATTAGGCAACAGAAGGAGATCAAAGGGATACAAATTGGAAAGGAAGAAGTCAAAGTTTCACTATTTGCAGATGACATGATAGTATTCTTAAATGACCCCAAAACTTCCACCAGAGAGCTCCTAAACCTCATAAACAACTTTAGCAAAGTGGCTGGGTATAAAATTAACTCAAACAAATCAGTAGCATTCTTCTACACAAAGAATAAACTGGCTGAGAAAGAAATTATGGAAACGACACCATTCACAATAGTCACAAATAGTATAAAATACCTTGGTGTGAATCTAACCAAACAAGTAAAAGACCTGTATGACAAGAACTTCAACCCCTGAAGAAAGAAATCAAAGGAGATCTCAGAAGATGGAAAGATCTCCCATGCTCATGGATTGGAAGGATTAATATAGTAAAAATGGCTATCTTGCCGAAAGCAATCTACAGATTTAATGCAATCCCCATCAAAATTCCCACTCAATTCTTTACAGAGACAGAAAGAGCAATCTTAAAATTCATTTGGAATAACAAAAAACCCAGGATAGCGAAACTACACTCAACAATAAAAGAACTTCTGGGGAAATCTCCATCCCTGATTTCAAGCTGTACTACAAAGCAATAGTGATAAAAATGGCATGGTATTGGAACAGAGACAGTCAGGAGGATCAATGGAATAGAATAGAAGACCCAGAAATGAACCCCATACCTATGGTCACTTGATCTTCAACAAAGGAGCTCAAACTATCCAGTGGAAAAAAGACAGCATTTTCAACAAATGGTGCTGGTCCAACTGGAGGTCAACTTGTAGAAGAATGCAAATTGATCCATACTTATCTCCTTGTACAAAGCTCAATTCCAAGTGGATCAAGGACCTCCACATAAAACCAGCTACACTGAAACTCATAGAAGAGAAAATAGGGGAAAGCCTTGATCACATGGGCACAGGGGAAAAGTTCCTGAACAGAACACCAATGGCTTATGCTCTAAGATCAAGAATTGACAAATGGGATATCATAAAACTACAAAGCTTCTGTAAAGCAAAGGATACTGTCAATAGAACAAAGCGGGAACCAACAGCTTGGGAAAAGATCTTCACCAACCTTACATCTGATAGAGGGCTAATATCCAAGGTATACAAAGAACTGAAGAAACTAGATTCCAGACCATCAAATAACCCTATTAAAAAATGGGGAAGAGAGTTGAACAAAGAATTCTCAACTGAGGAAACTCGAATGGTTGAGAAGCATCTAAAGAAGTGTTCAGCATCCCTAGTCATCAGGGAAATGCAAATGAAAACAACACTGAGATTCCACCTCACACCAGTCAGAATGGCTAAGATCCAAAACACAGGTGACAGCAGATGTTGGCGAGGATGTGGAGAAAGAGAAACACTCCTCCATTGTTGGTGGGATTGCAAGCTGGTACAACCACTATGGAAAGCAGCCTGGCGATACCTCAGAAAATTGCACATAGTGTTACCTGAGGACCCAACTATACCCCTCCTAGGCATATACCCAGAAGATATTTCAACATGCAACAGGGCCACATGCTCCACTATGTTCATAGCGGCCTTATTCATAATAGCCAGAAGCTGGAAAGAACCCAGATGTCCTTCAACAGAAGAATGGATACAGAAAATGTGGTACATTTACACAATGGAGTACTACTCAGCTATTAAAAATAATGAGCTCATGAAATTCTTAGGCAAATGGATGGAGCTAGAAAATGTCATCCTGAGTGAGATGACCCAATCACAAAAGAACACACATGGTATGCACTCACTGATAAGCGGATATTAGCCCAAAAGCACACAATACCTAAGACGCAAGGCATAAACCTCATGAAACTCAAGAAGAAGGAGGAAGACCAAAGTGAGGGTGCTTTTGTCCTTTTTAGAATGAGTATCAAAAGATTCAACCAGAGCTCCCAGAATCTAAACCTCCAGCCTGAGAACAGACAGGGGCAAGTTGTCCTCTGAGAGGCTCTAACCAGCAGCTGACTCAGACAGATACAGACATCCAGAGCCAAACAGTGGATGGAGCTTGAGGACTCTTATAGAAGAATAGGTGGAAGGATTGTGGGCCCTAAGGAGATAGGAACTGCACAGGAAGATCAACAGAGTAAACCAATCTGAACCCTTGGAGCTCTCAGAGACTGAATCACCAACCGTGGAGCATACCTAGTCTACACAGATCTAGCTCCATGGGCTGGACCTAGGCCTCCCTGCACATATGTTGCAAATGTGCAGCTTGGTTTTCATGTAGGTCTCAAACATCTAGAGTGGGGGCTATCCCAAAACCTGCAGCCTGTATATGGGGTATGGTCTTCTAGCTGGGTGCCTCATCTGGCCTCAATGAGAGAGGAAGCACCTAGCCTCTCAGAGACTTAAAGTGGCAGGGTGGGGGATACAGGAGGAGGAGGTACTCAGAAAAGAAGAGATGGGGAAGGATTTGGGAGGGGGTGACTGGGACGGGTTATAAAGTGAATAAGCAAAAAAATAAAATTAAAAAAGAAAAAAAAAGAAGGAAAAGATAAAAATGAAAATAACTCAATTAAAAATACTTAACACTTCAACAACTGGATAAAGGAGTTGGGTTCCTAGTACCCACACCACACAACTCACCACTGCACATAGCTCCAATTCATGGAGTTCCAATGTACTTCTTGTCTTTGTGGACACTTGTATTCATGTGAACACACCCCCTATACACATATACACATAATTAAAAATAATAACTGAATAAAAAAAAACATGATGAAGTGGAAACTTAAGGGTTCTTTGGAGAGTCAGTTATGTTGGATGGTGTTCTGCTAAAGCAGATGTGAAGGTATGTTTTTGGGCCAATTGGCAGAATGATGTCTGCTGAGACAGGCTCTAGTGCTGAGGCAAGAACTATGGAGGACACATGATGTTTGGAGGGAGTTTTAATAGGACTTAATGGACAGTGACTGAGGCTGAGCTTGGCTTGCTTGCATAGCTAAATGCTTGTTGGTCTCACATCTTCGCTGATCTTCCCTTCACTGAGAGAGGCACAGCCAAGAACTTATCCTGGCTTTACTGTTGGCCCTGGTCCCTCCTGCTGACTCCTGCTGGTTTGACTGAAGCCTGGCTGTTCCTCCTAGGTCACAACACCACTGCTGCCATCCTGACACTACCGAACTGGACTGCTGGTACATCCGTGGAGTGTTTTCCAGTGGATCGAGCTGTGACCTGTGAACTAAACTGCTGATTTCCTGACCAAGCAGATGGGATTTGCTCCAAAGAACCATTTCTAAATAGACCCACTTCCCCTGTATCCTTTCTTTTCTACTGCCTCCATTGGGTGATGGGCTAGAAGGGAGGATAAAGTGTTTAAAGTCCATCATTAAATAGGCATCGAAACAACTAAAGTTACAACACGAGGTATCATTTATCTTAGTTGCCTTTTCTGTCACTATGATCAAATACTCTGACACAAGAAATTTAAAGAAGTGTTTAGCCCTGCATTAAATGCCTTTAATCCCAACACTGGAGACACAGAGACAGGTGAACCCTGAATTCAAGGACACCCTGGTCTACAGAGTGAATTCCAGGATAGGTAAGGCTACACAGAGAAAACATGTCTCAAAAAAACAAAAACAAAACAAACAAACAAAAATCCAAGACAAGAACAAAAAAGAAAGGGTCATTCCATGTCTTTGACCTAATCGAGATAGTCCCTCACAAGTGTGCCTGGAGGCTTGTCCCATAGGAAATTCCCGATCCTATCATCTTGTCAATCACCACTAATTCTCTTACACCATGCAGTCCCTAAAATAGCTAAGAATATGATTGAGACTATCAGACACACAAGAGCTGTGACAATGTAGTTGGCTTAGTTCCTTTTCTATTGCTGTGATAAAAAACTGTGATCAAAGCATAGGAGAGTTTATTTGGAAGTAGGATTCCAGAGGGCTCAGAGACTCATGACAGGAACAGCAAACATGGAAGCTGGGGCACAAAGCAGACTGGCTCCTGAGCTGTAAGCAGGAGCCAGAGAAAATAAAGGACTAGAAGGGATAATAGATCCCTTTGAATCCTCCAGTGAGATACTTCATCCTTCCACACCTTCAAGGCCTACACCAAAAGCACCACTCACTGGGGACCAAGTACAAACAGCTGCCCCTGTGGGAGACATTCTCATGTAAACCACCACTGTAGTCAACAACAGCCCTGCACCAGTGTTCTGTTACTAAGACTCCATTTAGAATCTTTGCTGTGCGTCCGTCCGTGTGGACTCTCCCAAATAAAAGTGATGGGAGATTAGATGCCACTATCATGAGAGTCTCTTTTTCTTCACATATCAAATGAATGAGTTGGATTAGATAACACCAAAGCAGTATCAGGTCTCACTTTCTTGATTCTTTTTCTTGATTGCTTGTTTGAGTCAGGGATTCTCTGTCCTGGAACTCCCTCTGTAGACTAGGTTGGCCTCAAAATCAGAGACATACCTCCTTCTGACTCCTAAGTGCTGGTATTAAAGGTGTGTCACCACTGTCCAGCAGTTTTCTTGATTTTTTTTGGTAAGAGTATAACCTAAGTATTTGGATAACTTTATTTAAAAAGATGTATTTATTTATTTTATGTATGTGAATACACTGTCACTCTCTTCAGACACACCAGAAGAGGGCATCAGATCCCATTACCTATGGTTGTGAGCCACCATGTGGTTGCTGGGAATTGAACTCAGGACATTTGGAAGAGCAGTCAGGTGAGCCATCTCTCCAGACCTCATAAAAACATTAAATTTGAGTAATAGTTTCACAGCCACATAAAATTTTATTTTTTAAATATTTCTAAAATATATACCATAAATATTTATGATACCATGCCCATTCCAGAACTAAGGTTTTGATCAGCCTCGTCGGGGTGAAGCCAGCCCCAGCACAGGCAGGCAGAGGTGACACAGCCTCCACCTGTTGGAGCACAGGAGAGGCAGCTCCTCTCCCCGACCTCCATATCTGCCTCCCAAACCATATGCTCTTGGTCTTGGCACAGAGAGCCATGAAATGCCATTAGCTGGCAGGAAGGGCAACGGGGCTGGCTACGACAGACCTTGTGAGAAGGCCAGTGGGTGTGTAAGGCTGGCTGCTACACAAAATGAGCAAGTCAAGGAAAGAGTGTTAGGTGGTGAGCGGCTTGTGTCACTCCCTGAAGGTCTACTCTGGAACATCTGCCCTGTGGAGGTGCTCAGCTGTATCAGCACAGGAGAGGCAGGAAGTTTGTGCTTTAGGCTATGCTGAGACCATGCCTCAGACACCCTAGAAAAGCAACCCAGGCCACTGTTCTGTTTTCACCCTCGCCAGTGAGACCCACAGTCAGCCTCATGGTTATATCTGAGAGACACTGGATTTCCCTTGACCGGGATTTTTTCGGGGTTTGCCCCCGGGGGCCCCGGGGGCAAGGGGGGTTGGGGGATTTTTCCCAAAAAAAAACCCCCCCTTGAAAAAAAATTTTCCTCCAGGCCGGGGCCCTTTTGGGGGGGGGGCCCTGGGACCCGGGTTTTTTGAGGGGGGGGGCCCTTTTTTGGGGGGGGGCCCCCCATGGGAAAATTTTCACAGGGTTTTGGGGAAAAGGGGGGAAAAAGGCCTGCCCATTCCCGCCCCTTTTTAAACCCCCCCTGACCCAATTTTTTCCTTTTCCTTGGTTTGTTGCCAACCAACCGAAAGGAAAAAGCCTTTTATGGTCCCCAGGGGTTGGCCCGGCCCCCCGTCTTCCCTTGGGGGGGCCCTTGGGGTTGGGGGGATGGATAAATTTTTCCATTTCCCCCCCCCTTGAAAAACCCATTGGGGGAAAATTTGGGTTAAGGGCCCCCTGGGGCCCCCCGGCCCCCAATTGGGGCCCCCCGGGGTAAAAATTAAAAGGGGGGGCCCCCGGGGATTCCTGGTTTTTTTGGTTTTTTGGGGGGTCTTTTTGGCTTCCTTTTGGGGGCCCTGGGGGTTTGGTTTTTCCTTTTCCCCTATTCCCTTTCCTGTTGAGGTACCAAAGGAGGGGCTCAAATTCCCCGCCTCCCGTGTTTTTGGCCCCTTTTTTGGGGGGTTTTTTTCCGTTGAATGCAGGTGAACTTAAAGAAAAGGTCTGTGGCGTTTTTTAAAGCTGGGTCGAGCGCTGGGGTTTTAGAATGCTTTGGGGGTTCCCCAAAAGAATCGGGGGTATCCCCGGAGCCCCCCCGGGGTCTTGGTTTGCCAGAAAATTGGGGCCCCCTTGGGGGTTTTCCCCCGAGGGTTTTTTAAAAAAAAGGGCTAAAAAATTTCCCAAAGGGGCCCCTTTCCGCGGTTTTTAGAACTTTTTCTTCAAAAAAGGAGGACCATTTTTGGGGCCTGCTGGGGGAAAACTGTTTGCGTCAGATTCCATCCCCCTTCCTGCCAGAGGGGGGGAAAACCCAAGACAGCGGTCACTCAGCCCTCACTTGGGAGCTGTACTTTAGTAGAAAAGATAGTTGTCTTAGTTCAGTTTTTTCCCACTCAAAATTTTGTGGTCTCCCCAGGGGCTGCCTGACTACTATTTGCTGACAGTCCAGAAAACAGGGCTGACAGGGGAATGAGGTCTTGGCTAAAAAATTCGAAGGGGACAGGGGGGGGCCCCTTAAGTCAACATGGCGGGGGTGGGGACGAGACACACCTTGTTTTCCTTTTGGGTTCGCAGCCCTTTTGGAGCTTGGAGGAGGTGAGGTTTCCTGGGGAAAGGGGCCTGTCCCTGAAAGGGGCCCCGGGGGGTTTTTTCAGGGAAAAGGGGAGTGGGGGCCCCTGCCCCTGAGTCACCACGGGTTATCCTCACAGAAAAATTGTGATAGAAGGGGGGCATAAAATAAAAATTTTTTCCACGTGAGATAGGAAGCTAACAAAATTTTTTTCGGAAACCCCTTTGGGGCCAAATTTTAAAAACCCGGGGGCCACGGGGGTTTTGGGGGTGGTCCCCGGGGGGTTGGGGCCGTTTAAATATGACTGTAATAAAAAAAATTTTTATCATGTCCCCACTTTCCCCCCCCCGTTTTTAAATGTATCCCCATTGTTTCTCACAAAACTTTTGTGTTTTTAAGGGTTTCCCCAATTTTTTAAATTTTTTCAAAAATATAAAAAAAGGGGGGGCCATTGTCCAAAATGATTACAAAAAATTTTTTTAAAGAGACATAAAACCCCCCCTTTCTCCCGGGGTCCCCAAAAATTTCTGGGCAAGGGGGAGGGCCCCCTTAACTAAACCGGGGGTGACCCCTGAGAGCTAAAAAAAAAAGGGCAAAACACCAGCCCCCCCAAAAGATTTCCCCCTCTCTTCTCTCTAAAAGGGGGCCCCCGGGTTGGGGGTTTGGGGCTTTTTTAAGCAACCCAAAAATTTTTAAAAATTTTTTTTCCAAAAAAAAACCCCCGGGGGGCCCCGACCCCAGTTTAAAAACCCCCGGGGTTTCCCCTTTGGTTCCCCAACCCCAAAAGGGGTTGCAGGGGTGCACACAGAATAAAAGGTGAAAAAAAGGGGGCCCCCCCTGAACACCGGGGCTCTTGCTGATGGGGGGCTGAAAAGGGGCTCCCTGCAACCTCTTGGGGTGGGGACAGAAGCTTTTTAAAACAGGGGCGGGGAAAACCCAAAAAAAATTTTTTCAAAAAAAAACCAAAAACCCCGCCTCACCCCCTTTAGTGCGGGGGTGCTGGGGGAAAACCTTTTTCATCCAGCCGACAAAAAATTTTTTAAAAAAGGGAAAAGGTAGAAAAAGCCAAGTCATTCTGGAAAAGCCCCTTCGGAAAGGGGGCCCCCTGGGAAACCCCCCCAACTGTTTGGGGGGAAGCAGGGGCGGGGCCCTGGGGGCCCGGCCCCCTTTTTCCCCCAGCGGCATGTCCTGGCCTTGCAAGGGGAGGGTTTGGGGCACCCCAATCTGTAAAGGAGGCCACTGGGGTTTTCCTTCCGCACTATCTGATCTGTAAAGTGAGCAGGCTCGGGACGGCCCCCCGCTCCCCCCCCCGGGGGCCCGGGGGCCCTCACCCCCTTGGTTTCCCCCCCCCCCCGTTTTAGCTAAAAATTAGCCTGTTGTTCTCTAAGAACTAGTTAGGCGGGTTTTTAAGATCTGTCTGTAGGTACCATCCAGGAGGGGGCCCCCGAGGGCCCCTTTGCTACTCAGGGGCCCAGCTGAAAGGGCCCAAAACCCTTTTTCCCCTCAGGGGAAAAAAAGGGGGTTTTTCATTTCTGTTGGAGTTGAAGCTAAAAAAGGAAAAGATTTCCCCCCCGGGGGGAAAAAAAACTAAAAATTTGTGGGCCCGGGGGCCTGTAATCTGGATGTGATTTTTTAAACCCCCAAGCCCTCATCTGTTTTGGGCCTATCCTTCCCCCCCATTGCCGATATTTTTAAAACATGATATGAAACCCCAAAAAATAAATTTTAAAAGGGAGTCAGCCAAGTGTCTTTTTCAGGGGGAAAAGGTTGGGGCCAAGTGAGGGGGAGGGGCACGGGGGGGCAGATTTTTTCCCGTGTCAGCAACAGGTGCACGGGGGCGCGGGGCCTGGATAACTGGGGGAGGGAGTTCCCTTTGGCAGTGTGGGATGCGGGGGGTAGGAGGAGCTCAAGGTCGGGGGAAAGGGGAAAGGGGGGGAAGGGGGAAAGGGGGAAAGGGAAAGGGGAAGGAAAAAAAGAGGGAAAGGGGAAGGGGAAAGGGGAAAAAAAAAAGGAAGGAGAGAAAAAGGGCCCCTTTTCCCCCCCGTCAGAGTCTGGATCAGGAGGGGGTCAGGTGCCGGGTTGTCTTTTCCCTTTCCAAAATCTGGAACTCAAAAAAGGGGTTCCTAAGTCCCTCAGTTTTTATTCCCAGGGGGGCCCCCCCCATGACACTGTTTTTAAAAGGGGGGTTGGGGGCCCCTGAAAAAGGGGCCCCAGGGGTTGAGGTGCACCCCTTTTCCCCAAACCCCCCCCAAACCCCCCCCCAATACGATCCGGGGCCCTGTCCCAAAACCCCCATCCTGCCCTCTGAATTCCGTGCCTAACTCGGGCCCCCCCTTTTTTCCCCCTGGGGGTGGGGCCGGGTTCCCTTTTGAAAACAGTTTAACCCGGGGCTGGTCTTTTTCGGGGCCCCAAAGGGGGTGCCGTCCCCAAAACTTCCCTCCCTTTAGGGGTGGAAAGAAAAATGTTTCCCAAAACCCCCAAGGGGAACCCAAAGAAGAAAAAGTCTCAAAAAGGGGGAACCACAAGGCCCCCCTGCAGTGGACTGGGGGGCCCCCTTTTCCCCCCCAAGGGGGCCCCGGCCCCGGGGGCTGTTGATCGGGGGGGGGCCCCTTTTGCATGGAGTACCTGCCCGGGGGTTCGTTATCCTCCCTTTCCCGGAGGGGCTCATCCCGAACGCCACTGGGGTGGGGCCACCCCAAGGGCGGCCCTTTTTTTTAAATTTTTAAACTGTAGCTCGGGGGATCCCCAAAAGGGGAAAAATTTTCCCCTGCCTTAGCATTTGCTAGTGCGGGGGGTCCCAAAAAAAACCACTATTTTCCGCATGACTGTAATTTTTTTAAGGGGAAAAAAAGGGGTTAAACAGAAAAAATAATTCGGGAAAAAAATCTTACGGCAATGGATGGCCCCCCTGGGGGCCACTCCCCTTGCCTTCCGGGGTATGTGCCTGGGGGATACATCAGAAGGGCCTGCTTTCCCCTGGGAGCTGGGAAGGCAGGAAATTTCCTTGCTAGCGGGGGGCCCCCTTCCCAACCAGAAACTGCACAATTGCCCACTGCCAGGGGGAAAAAAAAACCCGGGGCGAACACGTGAAAAAAAAACGGGCGAAGCAGACCAAACCCGAATTCTACCCGCTTGGCCCTCAGCTGCTTGAGGGGGCCCCCGGGGCCAGTGCTCTCTCACAGGGACGGTTTGAAACCTACAAGTGAGCAGAGTTTTTACTTTTCCTCACGGGGGGCCTTTTTTCTGACAGGAGCCGGGGAATAAGTATACCCCTTTTTCTTTCCCCCTTTTGGATAGGAAAAAGGGTTTTTAAACTGAAGTTCTCACCCAACTTGAGTAAAGAAAACCCATTTTACTGTACAGTGAATGCGTTTGCCCTTCCCTTTCGTCCTTTCTTTAAAAATAAAGCACATTATACAGACCGTGAAAGCCACTGTGGGCCCAGTCCCTTTGCCTCTTCACCAGTGTTAACTACAGCCACCTCTCCCTATGCATTCACACTGTTCTTCCTAGCAGCTTATCACGACTCCTCTTGTAAACAGCCTGTGTCCCTTTAGGGAATGCCACCACACCCCCCTGTCTCCCAAGTGTTTGCAGCAGCGTCCTGCAGAGCACACAGCAGAATATGCTGTGAAGTTGGTAAGGACTGGGAAACACACCTGTACCATTTCCAAAAGTGAGTCTCGATCCTGAAGTTTCTCTTTGCTGCAGCACCATCTCGGAGATTCAGCCACCTGGCGGCCCAACAGCTCAGCCTCTTACTGACCCACCTATTGCTAACCAGTGACCCTTCTTCTCAGTAAGGAAGAAGATGAGAAGAGACCATCGAGTGTATCAGGACAGCCCAGAAATGAGACTCAAGGCTCCAGCTAGAACCTATGACTGAGAACCATGAACAAGCCAGAAGGAAATTGCTCCAGCTTCTAAGTAGTGACTAAGAATGAGGGAGACTGGGGCTGGAGAGATGGCTCAGTGGTTAAGACCTCTTTCAGAGGTCCTGAGTTCAATTCAACCACATGGTGGCTCACAACCATCTGTAATGGAATCTGATGCCCTCTGGTGTGTGTTTGAAGACAGCTACAGTGTACTCATATGTATTAAAAAAAAAAAAGAATGAGGGAGACCATGTAGGGTACCTACCCCAAAATCACACAGGGTCTGGGGGCACATGGCAAGAAACCCCAAGGTGTAGAGGCTCCCAAACCACAGAGCCCAGTGCAGACCTTTCGGAATTAGAGAGCTGTTGACAGACTCTGAAACCAAGAGATATGGTAAGGACTAAGGGACTGCTGACAGGATTATTGTAAAAGTGTGGGTCCCGGTTCTGGAGGGTGTCCCAGGATGATCTCCAGGCTGAAGACAGAGTGAGAGCAGGAGGGTCCTCTGCCCACGTCTCCACTGTCTGTTGGTCTTCAACCCAGCCTGGTGTGAGAAGTCTGCGCCAAAAGGGTGCGAGTGCAAGCAGGGAAGAGAGATTGCCTGCCTCGCTGCTGCCTCTGCTCAAGTCTCGCTGTCACAGCTTGGTCACTCCCAGGTGCTGCACCTGTCTCTCCACGCTGAGACGGCCCAGGCTGGGCTGGGGATAGAAGCCGGCTAGCAGCAAGGAAGCAGCTTGGTGCCCCAGGAAGGTTCGGGAGAGCTGATCTCTTCCCAAGTGTTACAGCTCTTGAGACAGAAACTCTCGGACACCAAGATGATTCTCGAACACACCTTTACTTCTCCTGAATAGAGCCCTTATATACAGTTTCAGGGTGGGTTAGGGTCTGACAGCAGATAATGCCTATTGGCTTGGTCAGAGAGCTTAGAGATACCTCATCTGCATGTGGGTTAGGGTCTGGCAGGATAATGCCTATTGGCTTGGACTGAGAGCTTAGAGATACCTCATCTACATGTGGGAGGGCCTCAGGCACTGTTCCTCTTGGACTGATAGTCATAGACCTCCCTTGGGAGAGGCTGTGGAAGGCTGAAGCTGAATGAAAAGAACCAGGCCTAGGGCAGCACCAAACACCTGCTGTCCTGATAAAGGTCTGGGATTCAAGGCTTGCTCAACCAGGCACCCAGCTGCTTCCACAGCCCACCGCCCCAACATAAAAGCATCCTAACTGATGCTGGACATGAAAAAAATCAGGGGCCTGCTCTTCAAGCCATGAAGCTGATTAAGGGGTGTGTGGCAATAGGTAGGCCTGCTCTGGTATGACGCCCAGCTCCTCTGGGGAGCTCTGCCTGCCCATAGGGCCATCCTACCTTCTATACAAAGTATAGACTCCAAGCAGCAGCACCTGTGCGTGAAGGAAGCTGTTCAATTAGGTGAAGAATGAATGAATGAATCAACGAGTGCAGGCTGAGAAGGCAGGTGAGAGCAGATGATCAGAGCTTTCCGCACAGTGGGACCTGCTTTTGCAGGAATGTGGAACACACAAAAGGTGCATGGCACACTGAAAGATTAATGCATGGTTAGAATGTGACCCAAACTACCAGCTGGACCAGTGGTTCCCGACCTGGGATGGTAACAGGGGTCGCCTAAGACCACGGGGAAAATACAGATACTTACACTATGAGTTGCAACAGCAGCAAAACTAGAGTTAAGAAACAGCAAGGAAAATCATTTTATGGTTAGGGGTCGCCACCACGTGAGGACTGTAGGGTTGCAGCACTGGGAAGGTTGAGAACCCTCGAGCTAGACAGTAAGCAGGGGGAAGGGGGACAGTCCTAAAACGAGTGGTAGGGTTGATCTTCTCAGGTCTGAACATGCCAGCTGCATGAGCTATGTCTAGCCCGAGGAGCCCTGGGAGGGTGTCAGTGGGAAGAGCGGGGGCAGGGGTCACAGCAAGAACACCCCACCCCGGGCTCTACCTGTGCTTCCCAACTTTCCTCTTCCTCTTTCCTGGGCTTCTGGTTTGTGGCTCCTCATCTTCCCTGTCCTGTAAAGAAAGAAAACCACTGCTCAGATAAACTTCCCTGTAGTCTACCAGGTCACCTGGCAAGGCAACAAAGACAGCACATCAGGGCCAGGTATCTGATGGGCACCATGCTGGCTCTTCCCTGCTCTCTTCCTTAAAACTCTACAGCTCTTCCCAGCACTAGGGAGGCAGGGGTAGGCACATTGCTGTCTCAGCCAGACAGTGGCGCTGACAACTTTAATCCCAGAGGCAGTGGGGATTGGGGGCCTGGTGTGTGGGTGGTGGGAGGGTTGGGCAGAGACAGGTGGGTCACTGTGAGTTCCAGGCCAACCTGGTCTACAGAGCAAGTTCCAGGACAGCCAGGGCTACACAGAGAAAACCCTGTCTTGAGAAGAAAACAACAAACAAAACCAAACCACCCAAAAAAGCTATCATCTGTCCTCAGGGTCTCTCCTTCCCCTGCTGTGCCATTGGTTTTTAGTCACATGATCTTGGACAAAACAAGCTAACTTTTCCTGGCTAGTGCCACCCATAAATTAACAGTAAAACCCTCTAAGCTGGCTGATCAGGGGGCCC